>CANXYI011435657.1:0-15468 GCA_948208565.1 Hura crepitans | reverse complement strand
TCTTGGCTATTGAAGGGGCTATAAAAGGGGTGGAAACCTCTAGATTTTATATAGAAAATTATTAGCATCATCCTCCTTTTTTACCCCTTAAACTCAAAAATTTTCTTCTCCACCATAAACATGATATTTTCTCTCTCCTCTCCCTAAAAATGCACCCATAAACCCAAAACAAAGGTGTAGAATCCATCTAACACTTTTATAAAGCCTAAAAATCAAGAAAAATAAGCAAAAGAAGGAAGATCTGGTGAGATTCAAGTATAGAGGAATATAGTGTTTCAAATTTTATATAGTGGTAAGTTGGATATTTTTTAGGTTTTTTTAATTTTCTGGGTTATTTTGGGAAGTAAAATAAGTGATTCTAATGTTGGTTTGGAATTTAGAGCAAGTATGAATTTTTTATAAATTTTTCTAATAGAAAATTGCATTATGTTTATAGTGAATTTGGTGGTGAGCATGGGATGACCAAACCAATGGCTTGGAAAGCAAATTTGGAGGCAAATAAACTCATAAGTAAGTGTATTCAATGAAATATATGCTTATTTGTATGGCTAATGAATTTCAAGTATATGTGTGCATGTATGAAAATTGTTTGATTATGTAATTATGTTGTGTTTAATGCATTAATAAGGCGTGTTTAAGTAGTTCAAATGTGTATAAGATGATTTAATTAGTTGATTTATTAATATGGAACAATTAAGTAAATTAATTATATATGGTTACATGGTAGTTATTTTATGTTGGTGTTGAAATAGTTGATTAAGCGTATGTTCATATGAAATTTTAGAAATTAATGGGATATTATGGGTAAAAGTATGATTAAAATGAGGTTAGATAGAATATGGTGTTAACAAATTAAGTTGTTAAATGTATGTGTAATATGGTATAAAGAATGTATATATAAGTGTAATGATGTTAAGTCAAAAGATTTTATAAAGTATATATGTTAAGGTTTTACTTATGTGTTAATTAATGTGCTAAAAATTTAAGAATAAAAATTGAATTAAGAAAGGAGAAAAAAAAGGAAATGTATAAGATAATTAGATGCTTAATTTTTATATATGTAGTATGTAAAAATTAGGTTTAATAATATTTTTATTGCATTAAGTTATAAAAAGTTTTATTTAGATGAATAATTGATGAATAAATTAACTTTTGGGTATATGTATATATACATAATGGCTTGGAATAAATGTTTAACTATGATAATGAATTATAATGTTTATATATGTACGATTAGTAATTAAATTATATGAATTTAAATTTGGTTATTAAGATAAGATTAATTAAATGATGAAAAATAAAGTAAATAAATTATGGTCTTCATGAAACAATTAATGATATATCTTTATAGTCATAATTAAATAATTAATTTAAGTGTGCAAAAGTATAAATAAAATGTGTTTATGTGAATTATATAATGATATGTTATATTAATAATTAATATGTGGAATAATATTTAAGAATGAATATAATACTAATAAAATGAAATAAAATAAGGCCAAATAAAATAAATATTTAAGGTAGCTAAGGAAATGAAAAATATTAATATGTGATTTTATTACCAAGATATGGCATTAATTAAATAGATGAATATGTAAGTCATTATTTGCATATATGGATTAAATAAATGAGTATTTAAAAATCACATATGTATGTATACAAGCATATTTGCAGTTCAAGGAAATTATTAGAGAAAAATAGTATTATATTATAATATAATTGGCAATTATTAAAAATTGATATTTATTGAGTAATGAAATTTATTTGTTTAAGTAAATGTGGCATGGAATAATGAGTAAAAAGTAAAAGTAAATAAATGTATATGTGTCAAATTAAAGATTAAAGTAATAATATATGATAATTAATGGAAAATTATTGAATAACTAAAATAATGATTAAGGGTAATATATAAAATTTACGTTAGATAATTTTAGGACATTGAGTAAATAAAAAATAATAATATATTGTTTTTGATTAATAAGAAGAAAATAAGGCATGATAAATAAGTATTGTATAGGTTAAAGTTTGTCATGTATATTAAGTGTACACGGCATGTGGAATTAATCATTTTTTATATGGAAAGTATGGCATGCTATGGATGCATATGCATGAATGTTTTAGACTTGAGAATGCAATTAAATATGATAATAATGATGACATGGAAATGTGGAAATGACAATAATAACAATACAAAATTATTAACATAAATGGAATGGATAATTTCATAGAGATGACTTGAGAATGGAAATTATGAAATTGATCGAATGAATAGTGTTTTGCTTGTAAAGTGACCTGTAACTAGGGAATGTGCATAATTGCACAAGAGCCCATAATTGTAATACATAAATAGTGTCATAACAATAAAAATGGCCTATAATTTTATAAAGTAATTGGTAATTATGATTTGGCCCATATTAGTTAGATATCCACTAGATGGGTTGACTAGTCAACTAGAGAATTAACAGCTACTAGGGGTTTTAGTCCTTTGAGGCCATTGCCTATGATGTTTGATGGTAGGTGTAGCCATTGAGATTATGATATTGAGCCTTACACATTCGGTTATTGGTAGGTTTATATGGTCTAATCCCTACTATCCATTTGATTTTTTATGGATATTGGGCAATCCTACAAGGTTGATCCCTGCTATCCACACGAGATGTGATGGACATGCTAATTTGGGATATTAGGAGGTCCCATGGGCTAATCCCTACTATCCCTTATAGATGTTAAGAGGTCTACGGGATTGATCCCTATCATTTCCTAGTCCTGTATTGGGAGGTTCACATGAATTGATCCCTACTATCGGATAGGGTAGGTGCAACTATTAAGGTCAAAAATGTGAGCCATTACATAGCCTAGATCCTATTATCTGGTGTCTTTAAGTGTAGTCTCTCTATTATGGGCCTAAAATAGAATGACATAAAGGAATGTGAATAATAATGATTTCGATGAACTTATAATGTACCTTATAATGTACCTGGCACGAATTAAAAGTATTATAATGTAACAGGGTGAATTTCATTAGAGTACAAGATACACTGGTTAATAAATAATAAGACTGATAAGGAAATAGCATAATTACATGCAACAGATTCTGTTCAACAAATATGGGCTACCTAATTAATAAGTTAATAAATGTGGAGGTTAATAAGAAATGCTTTAATGATCGAATAAAGAACATTGAGTGAATAATTCGTATATAGTATAAAAGTTATTTAATCTCAATCAAGTGAATAGAATTATAGTGACAAGAGTAATACATTAAAGGAAATCAATGTGGTAAATTAAAATGATTATGTAAGAAGTATTAAAAGCAAAAGAACCAATCTAAGAAGCCAAATAAATAGCATATTATTTCTATACCGTAAGCTAAATTAATGTAAGAAATGATTATACTGTAATATGTTAGTATGTTAATGTAATATAGATGTAAAGAGAAGATGTTACTTAGAGAGACAAGAATATTGTTAACTAAAGAAATTCGACTGAATATGAAGTACTGATTGTTAAGAGAACTATGAACTTGATTTATATTAATAATTATAGAAGAGAAAATTTTATTTTATGCTATATGAATATATGTTGCATTGTTGAGTATACATTAAACTTGATATCTTATAAGTATTTATATGATGTGACATAAGGTTATTATAAATTGTTAATGTTATCATATTTATGATGCATGTTTATGTGCTTGCATCTTACACATATATTTCATTGAATCAACCATTGAGCTTTATTGCTCAGTGTACTCGATTTTGCTAGCGCGTACATAGTAGACAAGAGTATAAGTAACAACCTCAAGCAAAGCAACATAGGTTCAGGAGATTAATTTGGTAACATATGTACACAAGTGAGTAATGTTATTAGATTTGCACTAATGTATATGATAAATAGTGGGCCCTAGATTATATGATTATAGATAGGTGGTTGTAGCTAATAATAGTAAGTTAAATATGTTAGTGTGATGTCTTTCATCTAGACCCAGTAATAGGATTGGGTGAGAGTTAATGCTTTTGGCATCTTATATTTAAACTAACCATCGGTTGGGTATTAGGGTGTTACATAAAGCCTTTTCTTTAACATTATCAATGTCCTGAGGCTTTTTTCTCAAAACATTTTCATACTTATATGTCATAAACAAATGGCACACTAAGCATATTTCTTAATGGTGAAATCGAAGTAACATATGCTAACTTATGCCTTTTTATCATTTCATAATTACATGGAACACATATCACATATATAATTACTTTACTCATTTCATAACATACATACATGTGGTAATATGCCTATACTTATGTATAATTAACATACATTATGTGCAACAACATACAAATTATACATATGTATCAACTAACATATGTAACCATCAATTCATCATGTTAAGCCATGCTCACATCATATATGCACCTATCAACCATCTAAGGTCATGACATGCATTTCAATTCACTTTTCTTATTTGTTTCATTTATTAATTTATGCCTATGGGAATAACCCTAAACCTATGGATTACAGGATCATACTTGTGTAGTAGCCCACATTTTTTACCTTAATAGCAGCTGTACCTACTATGGTTTTGCAGTGCCCATCTAGACTTATGCGGCTACATGCACTATGTTACAGGTAAGACTAAAAATGAACCTTTAGATCTTATCTAAGGACCAAAGTGCCCTAACAGCTACTATATCCCTTAATTTACTGGTCAACTTATCCATTTCCTAGGTTGTACCATCTCATGGGCTAAAAACAATAATTTTTAGCTTCACTTCATTAAATAAGCTTACTTAGCTTTTAACATACATATTTTTTGTGATCAAATGACTAAAACTGCTTAATTTTATTAAAAATAGTATTATGAGCCTTTATACCCATTTTCTAAGTCATTATGCCATATTCACATTGAAATGCATTATCCATCTCATTTGTGGATTTCTTTAGCATACATTCAATTACATATTAAACTAAGGTCATAATGCCATTTAGGTCTAGTTATGCCCTTATTTTCATTACATTTTCTTTTCATGGCATATTGTGCTTTTAAAGAACTTTTTTAGCTCTTTTTGGGTTTAGGACCATTTTAGATCCAAAACCTCCTCTCATTCATGCCTTGCATCATACTCACATTCAAATTTATGATTTAAAACATGCATAATCAAAATTTTCACAATTCATAAAAAGCATCATGTATATTACCAAATTATAAGCCATTTAGCCATACATAATTATTTAGGCATTCTTATTATCCATCTTATGACCTATCATGTAATCACATTCCAATGCCTACACAAATGCATATCAACTCTTAGCAAATGTAAGTTTACCATTCCTTATGCCTTGCAGTGGTTTCAGCCATAAGGGCCCTTTTTGCCTTATTATTTAGCTTTTCACATAACTCATTCACATTAAGCATCCCATGTGTAATTATCACATTCCTTGGCCATGTTCACATGTAAATATGCTTGATATTTCCTTTTCTACTCATTATTTCAAAAAACAACTTGACATTCTTAAATATGCTGAAAAAACTACATATATCTTTTCATTGGCATTTAAGAATACAGCTCATGCCTTATCATTTCATTATTTAGTCATTTTCATAAAAATGCCTAATTATCACTTTCATATCCATTTAGCATCTAAATGCATTCAATCTATCAAATAACTTGACTTCAATTCATGTGCAAGCATTTGCACCTCTCTATGCCATGACATATGCACACAGATAGGTTATAAATTAATATGGCATTTCAACCCATAAGGTTATACTCCTCATGCCCCTACCTAACATTTGGCTCTTTTCATAAAAATGACTATATTGATACTTGAGATAATACATTATACATTCATATATTGTTACCCATAATATCATGCCCAAAAATACACATAAAGATATTTTCTCACTATATGCACTTACAACCTTTATAAGACTTATAATGTATACATTACATTCTTAAAGCCTTCCATCACTTTCAACATTCATAATTATGTTGATTAAGTAATCTAACTACATTTTATGCTCATAAACTTTTACTTAGTCAATTTAGCTACCTAAGGTCTTATTATGCTACATTTTAGACCCTCTGTAACATTTATAGTCAAATTGACATCCTCACTTAATTTTAATGTTTCTAATTCATTACATTCATCTTAATACAATTATTTCATGCCATTGTGCATAAGTAACACAACTCATTCATGGTATCATACACAATTTGACATTTATGTCATAATAGACATATTAGGTGCATTTAGGGATTTTAATTAAAATTACTCATTTTATTTTGATTTCACATATCAAGATAATCGAAGAAGTTCTTAGAGACCTATCTACACATTGGTTCTCCCCTTATCGTTGATCAGTTTGGGATTCCCTAACATAACTCAAAATAAAACAACTATAACTCCAAAAATTAATCTAAGACCATTTGCCAAATCTTTGGCACCATTAGGATCTAGGAAAAATAATAGATGTCAGAAATTCTTACTTGAAAATTTTGTGGGTACTATTCATGAGTGTTGGAAACTGACAATGTCGGACCCTTTTTCCCAAAAATTTTGCTTCTTATATGTCTCTTATGACAGGAAGGCTCATAGGTCTCATTTTACTATGGTGATTTTGGCTAAAGAAGGAAGAAAGAAAGAAAGAAAATAGAGAAAAGAATAGGGGTGGCATCAGTTGGTTTGGGTATGAGAAGGTGAATAGTGATTCTAATATTTGGGTTTTTTTCCTATTTATACCTTTTCTTAAAATGCATATATTTGGGCATTCCTCTATAATTTTTATCAATTCTTAAGCCTATTAAATTGCCATTTTTATGATAATAATTCACTTTAATTGTCCCTTAGATGCCACTAAAAATTTGGGCTTAAGAACACTAAAAAACCAATTAATTTTATAAATTTTATGTTACTCGATCTCTAGAAAAATTACTTTCCCATATCAAAAAAATTCTAATTTTACCACTATTGGATTCATTGGAATTTTTAAGAATCAGGTTGCATAAATTTCATAATTTTTTGAGCAACTTTAAAATTACTTTACAGTTTAGCTTTGCCTTTGTCACTATCCCTATGGCACTATCGTAAAAAATTTCTTATCATTTTTAACCACTCTAATGATCTCAAATTGGCTTCAAACTTTACCTAAAATTAATTTATCATTAATACTTTCCCCTAGTTAGTTTAGTGTATCCTAAGTCCTGAGAACACTATTCATCTTGAGAAAATACTATTCATAAATATTTGGATTTTTAGGGCATTATATAAGGCTAAGTCCTATAGGTAATGCATTGTTAGTGTCATGAGCATATGGCTTTCTCAAAAAAATAAAAGAAAGGGCTAATGCTAAGATTACATGCCATTGTCCTATTGAAGTAAGCACTCTAACCCCCTTTTTTTTGCTAAATTACATAAGACAATTAGAAGGTTTGCAAGATCTCAAGACACTTAGCAAGACTCTTTGGGAATCAGTAATGCTTACTCCAATACCAAATGCTTAAGAAATGTCGATGTGCATAGTAAATAATAAGATGCAAGCATAATGTTATCCAAACTAAAAACATGATAATAAAATGTCACTTGAGCATATAGGTGAAAGAAGACATTAAACATGTGCTAAGCATGGCAATAAACTTATCAAACTTTAAATATTAAAAAAGATCCTCAAAAAAACATTTACAAAGTCTAGTAAAAGGTAGCTTTGGCATGCTAGAAAGGGATTTATGTGGATCTGCTCATAGTGAGATTATGGGCTCCTAAGGCTATATGCTCCACAATAAAGAGATGATCTTGGCTTCGACCATAGGTCTTACATTTTAGCTTCAATCCTAGCCATAAAGTCAATTAGGCATAGCACACATTATCTTATATTTATTTTCATGGTTGTCTATTACGTGCCTATTTATGCTGCATAAGGATATTCTTAGGGTGGGTAGCCAATGGCTCTCTAATTTATAAGGAATGATTTAACACTAGGACATGTATTAAGAGATTAGATTAAAATATGGCAAGCATGAAATGAATAAAAATAGACACATAACAACTATTTTTGAGTGTTATTGCAATCACTTTGCCTCTAGATAGCATGTCTAAATGCAAATGAAAGGGTATAGGATCTTCACTTATATAAATTACCCACTAAGTAGGAATGAGTTTAATATATTATAATCTTGTTATTGTAAGCCACATAGATCATTAGATGACATTGCATGGAGTTGCATCAAGTACACTACATATAGGTCACCCATAGGGTTACATCAGGTAAGTCCAATATAGGAATATAATAGTTCATAGGTTGTGATGTTTATGTCAAAATGGTATCTTAAAGTCCAATATCTGAGTTGTATTATATTGTAAATATGAGTTTATGTTAATGTCTAGGTTTCATATTTCATGTCTTGGTTAAGTAGGTTGAACTCGTTACTACTTAATCTATGTTTTGCTAGTATAAAGAAAACCTTTAGTAGCTTATTCCTTTCCTTTGCACATAGAAAGGGTACTTAACAGTCTTTACTAGCCATGACAGCAAATGGAAGACCATAGAATCATATGGATAGATTGATGTGCATGTTAGATTATTCTAATTGTATTAATGTTCTCTTACAGTTGTGGTTAAAATGTCTATACTAAGGAGAAAGTTTTTCCATTTTTCTTTAAAATAGGGTCATAAAACCTATAAAGGGCTGCTCATAAGCCTCCTCTAAGACATATAGGATATGTTCTCATAAGGATTGTTACATCCTATATGGCATGAATTTATGATGCAAATGCTACATGATTTGTGAATCTATATATAATGATATAAACACGAAATTGCAAGGCATGATGCATGAGACATGACATGCAATGAGTAAAAATGTGAACTACATGTGCAGTAAATGTGACAAACAAGTGAGCATAGATATGAATTGCTTAAACTTTGTGCTACTATGACCAATGTTTGGCATTTTGGATATGTCTTATATGTGCTATATTTATTTTTTAAAATGCAAATTGAACTTAAAGTGAAATTAAATGGTTAAAAAGCCAATGTACACTTAGACATACAATAACATTTAGATAGCTAGCATGCCAATTGGGATTTTAGTAGTATTGCATCATCATCATCATCATTATCATTGTTTTCATTATTATTGCCACTATTGTACTGTTGTAGTGTGTGCTATCGTTTAAGTTCTTAGAACACTACATAATAGATAGATAGTGGTTATAGCCACATAAGTCTTGAGGACACTATACAACTAAATATTATATGGGCATGGGCACATATGCATAGAGAGTACTATTTGATTGATTATATTGTGTTGTGGGTATAGCTATATAAGAATAGTTGTCATTGTATTACTAGCTATCCATTCTAATAGGGTCTAGGATACTTTAGGTTAAATAATGCAATAAACTTCACATTTACATGACAAATAGCAATTGAACATGTGTAATGTTGGCATGAAATTGTGATGTAGTAACATATATGACTATATGTTATAAAAGCATCATGGTATGAACTATTGCATATTGCTAAACTATGCATATGTGCTATGTCAATTACAAAGAGGAAAGTGATGTAAGAGTATGCATGGTTATACAACTACTCTTACTATTATTGGAATGTGATATGACTATGTTGCTATGTGATGAGCATATATGGATACATGCTTTTGAATATTCCTTATGCATGTTTGATGGTAATCATAGATAGTTTATACACCACTAAGTAAGTTTTCCATAGTGTGTTGGTGCTTCCATGTGTAGATTAAAGACTCCAAGTTCAATAAGAGAAAGTACTAGAAGTGGGATCTGCAGCTACACTTTGTTCATACCAGCATTATTAATTTTTATGATGAAACATTTATTTACATGTTTATTTGTTTATGGATAATATAGGCTATAGTTTTCAATAAATTGATCTTTAAAAGTGGAAATAAGGTTTTATTGTGTTTTGATAGGTCTTATGAATATTCTATTAAAACTATTGGTTTTATTTAGGAGTTATATACATAGATTGAATGTGATTGTTGCTTATATATGTTTGTGTGAATACCATTACAGGTGAATTGTGTTCATGAGTAATCACTTGAGGCTTGAGAAAAAATGTGGCTCTCCTCCTATTTGGTGCCCTTGGATGTCCAAAAGAGGGATGTCACATTTTGAGGCATTAAAGCTAGCTTTAGAGCTATTCTTACTTCTATAAAATTGAGTCCATTATGTGTCTGACATCATATATGTTAATTGATATGCGTAAGCATTATATTCCATATATAAGTTATGAATAACTAATGCATACTAAACTTTATTGGTATAAGGAAACATTTCTCAAAGCTCGCACTAAGCAAACAATTAGGAGGCTAAAGGCTAAGCATAACTCAGGACAATCGATTACTTCTAACTCTATTCCACTTTTACCTTAAGCTCAAAGAAAACAAGCGATACTACTTAAGGTTATTCAACTATTTTTGTAAGCTACTATGAGCATTCTATTGCCATAACATGTAGCACCTCAACTAGAGCTTAGGAGGAAAAATATTGTTGAAAGGCTCTAAAAGACCCGAGCTAAGTAGTTTAAATAGCTTAATGAATAAGATTTTATAGTTATAGAATACTTGTTAGAGAAGACCACTAGAATACTATAATAAATGTGTTTTATTGATGAAGAGAGTTTAATCAGTAGAAAGTCACTCTTATAGGAAGTGGCCTATAACTAGTGGAAAATGCTAGTCAAAGGGAAACCTTCTTAGGCTATTACATGACAATTCTTTCAAGCTAAATTCTAGAATTTGTATATTAGTGAAACATTCAAATGAGACCAAATATAGAGAATTCATGAAGCTCAGCTAATGTTAAATTTTAGTGTCTAAATATAAGAAGGAATTCCAAAGGTTAAGAAAATATATGGAGGATATGTTCACTATTAAACACACCAGTTGCAAGTAGTTCCATGATGTTATGAACTATAACATGAAACCTAGGATGGCTCTAGTAGGATTAAAGATATTTCCTAGCTAGTGTCAAATGCCATGGAGTTAGAGGATATTAGTGAACATGATCAAAACCCAAGGTTTATGTAACACCCTCTACTGGATTCCTGAAGTAACCTAATAAGCAGTGCACTTCCTGCTAGGTCACCCATCTTTAACTTCTCCCACGGTCATTGGTTTGACTTTTACTTATTTTGTACTATTCAATTCTATCTAACTCCAAATGCATTTCCATCTATTCTTATAGTTCATTTAGGTTCATACCAATTTATTCATGTTAATACAGGGTAATTCTATGTTAGTTAGATTTTTCCCAAAAATTTGGCAGCATAACGGTAGCCCGGATCACTAACCCAAAACTTTTCAACCTGTAGAACACTTCTATAACAAATTATCACATCTCTTATACCTTTTTGGTCCCCAAAATATTAACATATCATCACCATCTATCAAACAACAACACAGGGCTCATGCCATAATCATGAAAAATATAACAAGGAGCCTCAGGCTCAACAATATCAACATAAGCCATATATTCATAAGGAATTTACAACAGTTTAATTACAACATAGTCTATATTTATACAATTTCATTTTTTATTCCTTACATACATAACACCCATTTCCCACCTAAGTATATAGAGTTCAAAACTATACAAAGTACATGTCAACCTTCTCAAGAATGGCCTCTGAACTTTGTTGCATGCTTTATGAGGCTATGTCTTTGTTTTGGCTACCTATGCATCGAAACAAGTACATTGAGTATATAATATAATTAGTGGTGAATTTTAGCATTTAAAACATGTCTAGCATTTTATCCATGCATATATACTCATGTCTTTATCTTGTTTTGATTCCTAAATACAACCTAGATTACTAACATGCAAAATTACCATTTTGCCCCTAGGGTGTTCCTATCCATAAATTATTTACTTAATCATTTTAACTCATGTAAATTATGGTTTTGGGATTATTATTAACCATCACATGCATAGTCTTTACTAATTAAGCCAATAAACATTATCCATGTAAAATTACCAAAATACCCCTATATTATATTTTAATTACTCTTGTAAGTTATATTGTTCTTATTTAATTTTTTTAGATGGCATGTCTAAAAAGCTAACAATGATAGATACTAGATCTAGAGGGAAATAAACTAGTGTAGTGGTCTATATTCCAGACCCTGACTGCTACACTAGCCTAATTAATGCTGTAGCGCCTAAGGTGCAGATAATGAGGTGTGGTCTGCCTAGAAGACTGGTCAGTCCAACAGACTAGTACAGACTAGGACCTTTGCCACTATACCAACATTATTTAAAAGATCTTTGATAAGGTGGTTATGTTTGCCCAGTAGACTAGTCTGTCCAACAGACTAGTGCAGTGGCCCTCGGGACCTATGCCGCTGCACTAGCAAAAATCAATACTAGCATTAGATGGTGAGGATAGAAATTTATCTATCCAATAAACTAGTACAATTGCCCCATTGGGGACCTACACTGCTATATTGGTCCTGTTTCAAAAATAGATAGTGTAGCAGCTGCTAAAAATCCCTAAGTTGATTGGTCAACCCATTTATGGGTCATCTAACCTCAATTCATGTCCATTTCTTTCATGATAAACTTTTTATAATATTATTAAGTCAAAAAAAGACAGTTATAATTTTTATGGCACCATTGAAAATTTAGCCTAGTCTAGTATGGCCACAAATAAGTTGTACCGGGTGAATTCTTAGAAAATATTTTCAAGGTGTAATTGCCAATGATTATGGTATATTATGCTAGACTTTATTTCATAAATATTTCTTAATTATATGCAATTTACTTTCTAGTGGTATTATTGGTTTAGGTAGTGGTCATTTTAGGACAGTTATAGCTCATTGCGGTAAGCTTTCACTAAGGTTTCTAGGTTCATTTCTCAACCATTTTCTATTAAATTTTCAAAATTATTTACATCAAGTTTATAGGCCTTAAGCTATCCAATCATAGGCCATTTCCAATGCCAACATATATGCTCAAAAGCCATTCCATTTAATTACAAAACATAGCCCCCAAAGGCATACATTATGATACATATTTATCATTTACAAACCATAGCCATTATTGGAAATTTACAAGCTAGAATTTTGATACCTTATTTCTAGCCAAGTTTTTAAGTTATTTTCAAGTCATTTCTCATGCCATTTCATGACTACATTACATGCCACTTTATGGTATACATTACTAGGCTCATGACATTCCTACACTATGCATTACAAGTACATAATCTCATATCACCCATGTAAATTAAGCTTGACCACATGCCATACTTTCCATGCCTCTCCATGGCTCTCATACCTCTTAACCACTAGGAAATTCATAGCCATTACATGCATTTTGGCATCACTTATCATACATGTATCTTAAACATTACCATGCTAGCATATATATGCACATATATATGTCATACCATGCATGCCATAACATTAACCAAGCCATACATGCCTGGGCCATACATCACACACACATGTACAGGCTTTGTTTCACCAAAATCACCCTTTATACATGTATTCCTATGCCAACCTCTAATTTCTACAATGATTCACATTTCATACACCCAATATTCATACCATAAGCCATACTCACACCGCTCAACTACACCCACCCTTCATGCCAATCATACACTTTTCCAACAATTAACAAGTAATTCCATAACATATCAACACTAAAGCCATCAATTTATACCTCAAGCATTATAAACATACATGAAGCATTATTAACATACATCAAGCAATATAAACATGCCTTAACACCCTTGCATAACTCTTAACCAACTAGGCGTTTAACATTGGCTTCATTTCTTTTCATTAAGGAACCATTCAATCTACCTCCCATTAAGTTATATAGTACAATTCTTCAAGGAAACCACCTATCCAAGCTAATTCCTATGCTTAAACCATGGATAAACTAAAAGAAAAGCTATTGAAATTTAAGGGCATGAAGTGAATACTTGAATTCACTTACCTCACACTCAAGGAATGAAGACTCCTACATTTCAAGCCTCTAAGCCACACTTCCAGCCCACTTCACAAAAGCTTTACCTCCCTTCCTTCAATCTTTTCTCCTATTGAATCACCTAAAAAACCATCAAACCATTGGGTATTAGACCTTAGGCATCTTAAATAGCCATATTTAGCCCAAAAGAACCATGAAAATCCAAAGAGAATGCCATAAAACTCACCTTGTACCTTTTCTAGATAGCTTTTATCTAAGAAACTTTAGGGATTTTTAATTTATTCTTGGAAACTCCTTTTTCCATAATTCTTCTTCCTCTAGCTCCCTAACAGCCAAGAATGAATTTAGATGAGTAGAATTTCTAGAAATGGGTTAAAGATAATGGTGAAAATAGTGGTTTAATGTGTAAGAGGTGTCGATTCCAGTAGGGGAAATGAGGAAAACTTATTCCTTTTATTTAGTGGAAAAATCCACTTGTCAAACACCATGTACACTTGGCATGGCTCTTAGTCCTATTTCCTAGGTATAGGTGGGTCCCACAGCCACTCGAGCCATCCCAAAAATGGCTCGATTTTTGGCAAACTTCAAAAATTCACCAAAACTCAGATAGACCTCAAAAATTTACACCGTTTATTTTAAAATTCATATTTTGATGCCTCTACATACTTGTAAATTTTTTCTACCAAGTTCCATCGATATGATAGTTTTTGGATTGCCTCGATCTATATGCCAACCTAAAAAATTACGAGAATTTACAACCGACCTCGAAATTTAATAATTCTTTCACAAATGGACTTAGCAGAATTTTTGAGCCTCAAGGTTGAATATTTTTGGGTCTCAGGGTTCGATATTTTTGGGTTTATCCAGGCACATTGGGCATCATTCTGAACCCGTAAAACTTTTATTGCCTAGAGGGTAGCTTATAATCCAAAATGAATTATTAGTTGTGCTAAATTTTTAAATTTTACCTTTTTCATCAATTTAAAGCCCCCTCGAATTTTCATGACCAGTGTCACTACCTTGATTTATGTGCAGGTGACCTGGCACCTTAGGTATACTTGCTGAACCTAGTGGCACTATTCACATAGCCTCAAAACATAGGCATTATAATTCTTCCCTTCTTAAGAAAATTTTATCCTCAAAATTACCTAGAGCAAATAAGTGAGGATACTACACTCTCATCTGCTCTTCTACCTCCTAAGTTGCTTCTTCAGTATTATCATATCTCCATAGAACTTTAACCAGCGGTATGGAATTATTTCTCAACTGCTTCACTTCACAAGCAAAAATCTAAACTGGTTCCTCTTTAAAACTCAGATCTAGCTATACTTCAATATCTGCCATCGGAATCACATGTCTTGGATCCAATCTGTACCTCTTGAGCATAGAAACATGGAAAATATCATGTATCTATTGTAGCTTAAGTGGAAATGCTAGCCTGTATGCTAGAGGTTCGACCCTTTTTGTAATTTCATAAAGTCTGATAAATCTGGGACTCAA
>CANXYI011435609.1:0-10327 GCA_948208565.1 Hura crepitans | reverse complement strand
AAGCAATAGAACCTATGCCAGAAACAGGGGTTAAAGAGCCATTGGCTATTCTGACATTATCCCCTTTAAGACATGGAGAGTAGTTTCGAAAGCCTTTATAAGAGCCTGTCATGTGTCTATTCGCACCAGAATCAATAATCCATGAATTAACATGAGCAGTAAAAGCAATACCTGATTGCACATAATTTGATGTGCCAACAGTGGAGGAGTCAAGCTTGTTCAGAAGTCGGCGAAGGTGTTGAATTTCATCAGGAGATAAAGTTTCCATGTCAGCTCACGCGCGGCGGCCGTTGGGCAAGTTTTTCCTGCGACAGGCCGATCGGAGGGTGGGCAGCCTTTTTGTACCGGAGGTGACAATAAAGATAAGATTTACAAATAAAGGATAAAGATAGAATTACAGCTAGCTATCCAAATTTAACTTAGTCAACACTTGTCAAATGTTCATTGGGAACTATTGGAGTACTGCAAGGCTTAGCTGCGAATTTTCCATTTTCTGCAAGTAAATCAAGTACATACTTTCTCTGAGATAGAAAATTTCCCTTATTGCTTCTAGTTACTTCCAACTCCCAAAAAATATTTCAACTGGACTAAATCTTTCGTGTTAAATCTGGACTGTAAAAAGGACTTGAGAGAAGAAATTCCTGCATTATCACTGCCTATAATGACAATGTCATCAACATACACAACAAGAATAATGCCAATTGTAGTTTGTCTGTAAAAAATTGAATGATCACATTTACTCTTCTTCAGTCCAAATTCTTGAACTACTTCACTAAACTTACCAAACGAAGAATTGGGGCTTTGCTTCAAACCATATAGAGATTTCTTTAGGCGATAAACCTTCCCATACTCCTCCTAATTAACAAAACCAGGTGGTTGCTCCATAAATACTTCCTCATGGAGATCTCTGTGCAAGAAAGCATTCTTGATATCCAACTGATGTAGAGACCAATTTTGAGACGCAGCTATAGAAATAAATAAAAGAACAGAAGTAAGCTTGGCAACCGGAGAGAAAGTATCGGAGTAATCCACTCCATACGTTTGTGCATAGCCTTTAGCCACCAATTTGGCTTTAAGTCGAGCCACTGTGCCATCTACATTACATTTGACTGCAAAGATCTATTTGCATCCCACAGCTTTCTTGCCTTTAGGTAAATCCACTAGTTCCCATGTATGATTGTCGTCAAGAACATTTATCTCCTCAATCATAGCATTATACCATCCCGGATTAGACAAAGCCTCTTTCACTGTCGTAGGAATGGAACCAGTCTATAGAGGTAATCAAAGATCTAGAGGAAGGAGATAAGTGATATAGGAGACAATTAGCAATGGAATAATTAGGTTTGGGAAACGTGTATCTTTATGAAGACCAATAGGTTGTTCAAGAACATTTGGTGAAGGATCAGATGACGGAGCTAGTGCAGGACATGTATCTTTGGTTTCTTGTCTTTTGGAATAAACTTGAACAATCGGTGGTTTTGCTGGAGCTAGTGGTTTAGCATTAACTGACTGATTTTCAGAAGATGCTTCAACATTGGACTGCTCAATTGGCTATTCTCCCTCTGATTGCTTATTTGGTGTGACAGTGTAGATTAGCCAATCTTCTTCCTCCTCTTGATTTGGATGAGTAGGTAGTGAGGAGAAGCATGGTGTAGTCTTCGAAAATATTACATCAATTGAGATCACATATTTGTTAAGTTCTAGACAATAGCACCGATAACCTTTATGAAGATGAGAGTATCCCAAGAAAACACACTTTAATGCTTTGGGATCCAGTTTAGTAATGTGGGGCATTACTTCTCGAACATAACATGTGCCACCAAACACTCGTGGTTCTACTGGAAATAATGACTTGTTGGGAAACAAAACTGTATAGGGAATTTCTCCACCAAGAACTGTAGAAAGCATGCGATTAATCAGGAAGGCAGCTGTAGACACAGCATAGCCCAAAACTCCTTAGGGACTTTCATTTGGAATAACAAAGCATGAGCCATTTCAAGAAGGTGCCTGTTCTTCCTTTCTGCCACCCCATTCTATGCTGATGTGTCAACATAGGAAGATTGATGGATAATCCCTTGTTGAGTCATGTAATTTTGAAATGTTTCTGACATATATTCTTTTGCATTGTCACATCTTAGTATATGTATGGAAACATTGAATTGAGTCTTAATTTCAGCACAAAAAGCAAAGAAATGAGAAAACACCTCAAAACCATTCTTCATAAAATAAATTCAAGTCATTCTAGAAAAATCATCCACAAAAGTGATAAAGTATTGAATTCTAGTTTTAGACAAGACTGGACATGGACCCCAAACATCCAAATGAAATAATTCAGAAGCAAATTCAGCCCATTTATTTATTTTAGGACTTAAAGTACTACGATAATGTTTGGCAAAACAACAACACTCACACTCGATTGAATTTACATCATGATACTGAGGACACAACTTCTTCAAAACAGGTAGAGAAAGATGTCCCAATCTACAGTGTGCTTCCAATGGAGAGACGACACTAGAACATGCAACTTAGGCACCCATGCATCAAGAATATGAAGACCATTAGATACATGTCCTTTACCAATAATCTGCTTCTTCATAATATCCTGAAAAAGGCAATGGTATAGCAGTTTAAGCCTTTGGTAAGTTTACTCACAAAAATTAAATTGAAGGCAAGATTGGGTAAACTTAAAATAGAAGACAAAGTAATGGTTGAAGTGGGTGTAATAGTCCCAGACCCCTCAATATTATAATTTGATCCATCAGCTATGGCAATAGTAGAATAAGCTTTGTGAGACCAAAAACCAGAAAAAAGTTTAGGATTACCTCTCATGTGATCTGTTGCACCAGAATCAATGACCCATTTGTTTAAGGAGGAAATAAGGCATTTTTTACCTGACTCAGCAAGGACAGTAACTGACAAAGATTCTTTCATAGCTTCCTGATACTGGGAGACTTTAGCATACTCATCAGTTGAAATGGTGACATTCTTTTCAAAAGATGAGCTAGAAGTAGCTGCTGCCACAGTGGATTGAGTCCTCTGATTACAATTCTATAATTTCTTACAGAACCGCTTTGTGTGTCCTAGTTCTTTGCAGTAATGATAGACAATATATTTCTTCCCTCCTGTTATTCTTTTTTTTTTTTTAACCATTATTCCCCCTTCTTCCTTTAGCAACAAAAGCATTGGACTGTTAATATGTTGATGTGTTCTATGTGTGTAGTACTGGACTGAAAAACTCTTGGAGCGATATAACCTCAGAACCAGAAAGAATATGAGATTTGGCAGTTTCAAATTCAGAGGGAAGACTAGCCAAAAAACTCATTATTGCCATTTGTTCCTCTGATTTTGTTGTACCTTGATATCAGTACTTAATGGCAAAAGCATATTCAGCTCCTCATTAGTCTTTGAATTCCATGAAGTACGCTGTGAGCGACTTAGATTCTTTCTTAGCATGATAAAAAGCCTTACTGACATCATAAATACGATACACATTTCCTTTACCAGAATATAAAAACTCCAAATATTCCATCAACTCCTTAACAAACTCACAGTGATTAACCAAACTAATAACTTCACGTTCAATAGAATTTATGATCTGCAAGAACAATTTAGCATCATCTCTAAGCCAAGCTTATTTAGTATTATCATGTGGGGGATCCTGAATCAAATGACCATCTTTTCTAACACTTCGTAGATAAATTCTAACTGTTCTACTCTATTACAAATAATTAGTGCTATTGAGTTTATGCTCGGTTATTTTCAACATAGTAGGAACTAATTAAGCCTTAATATCCATGTTTTAGAAAAAGATTGAGCAATCAAAAATAGGTAAATAACCAATGCAATGATTTTAAACAAACCCACCCACGTAGAATAGTAGTAAACAAAAAGAGATACCTGGATAGCCGACTCCAAAAGAGTGACACCTTGAACAGATGCTGTACATCCACAACACCAACCAAAACAACCTTCAAATGATGACGCGACATTGGAGAAGAAGACCGTTGGCCAAAACTTTGTCACACGCGCTCTAATGCGCTGGCGCGTGAGGAAGCTATAGAAACTTCGGGAGGCGCGTGAAGCCCACTCTTGGACAACCTGGTCCTTGGACTTTGAGGACCGATTGGAAATACTAATGCGCACTTTCCCAAGGTTATGGTGAGAAGGAGTGAATTATACAAAAGATCATCAAACTTTGGTATGTACAACGCAGTGGTCATAAAAGAAATTTTAGTAATCAAAATATAACCCAAGTGATGTTGACTTATAAATAAAGTGAAAATTACTGGGAAACACAAGTTGACTACCGGTAACTGCTATGAGGCATGGCATGTGTAAGCTAGCTGCCCAAATTAACCAATAAATAATAGGCACGCAGCATCCACGGGTAAGAAATCTGCATTTCCCGGTTTCCCTTTTTGTGAAATTTATGTTAGTTTCTTTATATTTTGGTTACCAAATTTTTTTTTTTTTTATCGTCGTATTATACATGCCAAAATTTGATGACCTTTTGTGTAATTCACTTTGAGAAAAAGTCATTGGAGATGGTGGCCGTAGGTGAATAGTTGGAGATACAGTGAACCCAGAAAAAAATATGAAGCAAACCTAAGGCTGTGATACCATATTAAACAGGACTTATTAAGCAGAAAGTAAAACTCACTTTGTGATGATTTTATTCTAATGCTGAAGGCCTTATATACATTTACAATAAGGCTAATACATGAAATAAATCAAAGAATAAAATCTCCTACAAATCTGCTCCTATAAGAGTGCTATCTATCTTAGGAAAGACAACTATACAGGAAAATATATTAAATACACAGATTCTGTAACAATTATAATTACATTCAGTATGCAGTATTGCTTTGATGATAGACCATACTGATGGAAATGAAAACCTAAGCATTGTAGAATGAAAAAGATCATTAATCTTGTTTTTATTATTGTCAATTAGTTTAATAGTTGAGATTTTTTTCGAGGATAATTGGATGTGAACTTTTTTATTTTACTCTTCTTTTGTTCATACATTTGATATCACCTTTTGAATTTAAATCTGTGGAGTTCTGGCCTAATTTCATTTTATATACTTCTGTAGCTACTATGATCCATATCGTGGTGTTATTGTGTATTTTCGGGTCATAGATGGGAGAATAAAGAAAGGAGATAGAATTTATTTTATGGCCAGTCAGAGGGTGAGTCTTGTCATCATAATCATTCATTTTTTTTTTTAACCTGCATATTCTATTCCTCTTACTGCTTGCTTGCTTATTTGAATATTGGGGATTTATTGTATACCTGTTAACAAGTTAGCGAGGTTAGAATGTTTGACTCATATATTCCTTTGCATAATAATATTTTCATTGTCACATGGCAGGATTACTTTGCTGATGAAATTGGAGTTTTGTCCCCAAACCAGATGCAAGTGGAAGGATTGCATGCTGGTGAAGTAAGTCAAGAGTACCTAATTTTTGATTTGGGGTACCTTTTTCTTTCACATACTCCTCTCTCTTTCTCACACACATTTTCAAGGTGCACTTTTGGGTATCTGTGCAGACCTAATGACTTCATTCTTACATAAGCTACTAGGGAACTGAAATTTGTTATGTTGCTGTTGAAGCAACAAAACTGTAATGGATGTGGGATCCCTCTTTGATTGGGTATTTCCAAATTTATTTTAAGGCTGAATTAGTGGGTTGTGATTATTTCCAGATTCTCTCATGTGTTGCTGTCTTAATTGACTTTTGCTGTCTTTATTTTAGACTTTTGCTGTCTTTATTTTATTTCCATAATTAGAACCAATATATAAGGTTTTGTCTTTCCTTGTAAACCTCTATTTAAGAGAGGTATTATTCTTGAATGATAAAAGCAATAATTTTCCAGCAAATAGAGATAGGCAACTCTCTTATTGAGTTCCAAGGTGCAACTCTTTTTAATAAGTTGCAAAATTCAGCAACCATAGGTAAGCCAAGGAACAAAAACAAAGGCAAAGGCAGCAATCTGTTCTTGAAATAGATTTCCCTATTCGTTGCCTTGCAACTCGATCCTTGAATCAAAACCATAACAATTTGGTATTAGAGCTAGGCATAATGGGCTATTCTAGAACGAATGGTGAAATTTTGTCCCTTCCTGAAGAAGAACGAGCAGCAAATGAGACTAGGGTTATGGAAGTTGAAATATGGGTGGGCAGCCAATTACAATAAGGAAAAAAGCATCCCTAAATCCCTGAACTATTCGGTTTTTTCTATCAAGTCCTTAAACTTTTTTTTATTGGATCGTAAAACTATTATTTACATATACATTGGATCCCAAGTCAATAGTTTGAATGAATGTGTATTATGTGTGCTGTTTATGGTGCGTGGGATGCTAAAAAACAAGGTTCATGAAACTCAGTAAAGTGAGATGACGATTTCCCAATATTTTCTGAATTAAGTAGTTTATGGCAAGAATTAGATTACTATTAAGATTTTCAAGCTGATTGTCTTGGGGATGCGGTTAAGTTTTAGAAACTAGTTGCCAAAGAAATTAGGAACAAGGTTCGTGAAACTTAGTAAAGTGAGATGACGATTTCTCAATATTTTTCTGAGTTAAGTAGTTTATGGCAAGAATTAGATTACTATTAAGATTTTCAAGCTGGTTGTACAACTGAATAATTTCATGATTGACATCCTTATTGCTACCAAAAAAGGCTTTTGTTGATTTTAAGTTGATGTCCAGAACGTTTAAGCCATCTTGCAGTTTACCACTGCCCATTCTCTTCCCTGATTGTAGATGCTAAAAGACACAATGGTTTGGAAAAAATTCAACTTTACAATTCAAGGCTTTAATAAGAGCACTGATAGATAGTAAATTAACAAGAAATTTGGGAACATGAAGTACTGAAGATAAATGAAGGTTGGAAGTACAGTGAATAGAACTTGTCCCTGACATAAGGGATAGAGACCCATTGGCTATTCGAATAGTATCAATATTTTTTGATGGTAAATAAGATTGAAAAATGTTAGAACAGCCTGTCATATGTCTATTTGCTCTAGAATCTATTATCCAAGATAACTGTGAAAGATCAGCTAATAAAGTAGTACCTAGTTTGACATAATTGGAGGTGCCTGTAGTGGATGGAGAATCAAGCTGTGATAATAGTTTTCTGAGAGATTGAATTTCGTTAGAGGTAAAACTCCCACTGGTGATAGGAACAGACTCTTCTCCAATTCCATTTTTTTCAGCTATATGTGCTTGAGAATGATTGGATCCCCCCTTTCGACTTCCTCTGCCTCTAGGAGGTTGCCCATGTAATTTCCAGCATGTGTCCTTGGAATGTCGAGGCTTCCCACAATAGTCGCAATGCAATTGATCCTTGTCTATTGTGGCCCCAATTTGCTTGTTATGGGGGGAATTGGCAGTAAGTCTTGCTTTTTCAATAGGTGCAGTATACAACATGGCCCTCTGCCTGCTTTCTTCTTGCTGTATGTAAGAATAGGTTTGCTCCAAGGATGGTAGATGATCCTTTCCAAGAACTTGAATTCTGATAGGATCATACTCACTATTCAATCTAGCTAAAAAATCATAGATGTATTCCTTTTCAATCATTTTTTGAAATTTTATAGCATCTTTAGGACAGTTAGCTTGAAAATCATGTTAATAGTCCAATTCCTGCCACATACCACTGAGTCTAGAAAAATATTGAGAGATTGACAGTTCATCTTGTTTGGTGGAGTGAATCTTGTTTCTTCGTTCGAAAATTTGTGCATCATTCAAACTTTAAAATAGGTTTGAGTAACAGCATCCGAAATCTTTACAGCTGAATTAAGCAGTAAATAGGTTTGGGCGATGTTTGGCTGCATGGAGTTGAGTAACCATGACTTGACAAGGGAATTTTCCACATCCCATTGGTTAAACCTTGAGGTTGTAGTCAAAGGCATATTTTTGCCCCATGTAAGGTATCCATGGAAACCTCGTGCTTTTATAAATAACAAACAAGATCTACACCATGCTAAAAAATTGGACCCATCAAGTTTCACTAGACTTATTTGAAGAGATGAGTGGTTCGTAAGTGGAGTAACCGATTTTCTTTCATCAGCCATAAAACTAGACAGCAATGAAATCCAAAGAAAAGCAGAATATTGAACTAGAAGGAAAAAATAGGAAGCAAACCAAAACTGATCAGAGACCAAAAACACTGAAAAGTTATGATGGTGGTTGGACTGTCTTGCTAGGGTCATCGGAGCAAGATTCAATGGAAGATGGTGGCTAGAGAGGATCTCACATGCCACACGAGTGGGAGAAGGTGATGGAGCGTTGCGGCGGCGCGTGACAACATGCGCCGTGGATTCCGGTAATGATATTCTTGATTTTGGCCAATTGTCAGCAGACGCTTCTTCTGGAGCAGGGTGTGTCGAAAAAATAGAGCCCTATGTAGCTCTGATGAAAACTTTGATGAACAGTGTCTGTGAGGGAGAAAACTCACCTCTAAAGCACATACATTTGCTCTGATACTATGTCGATTTTGGAGAAAATAATTTTTTTTATTTTCTGTTGTGTCAATTACATGAGAAAAGGAGGTATTTATACTTGAACCTCCTTGCGAAGGAAAGAATACAATTAATGCCTAGTATGAACACAATAAAGTTATAATAGGAAAGAATATATAGGAGATATATATCCTAATTTACAAATAATATGCAATTCAACAGACATAATGGCAGAATAAAAAAAACACCAGTTACAGAAAGCAGAGAAACATATCTTGTCTAGAGGAGATGTGAAATATAGAAAACAAAGGTTGGAAACTTGCTGACCAGTGTTGAAAAAGGTTGGCTCAGAGGTGGGAAGTGGGCTGGCGTCGAAACGATGATCAGAGGTGGTCGCATGGGTTTGAATGGCAGCACGTGTGATCACGTGCAGTGGTCGGTGCTAGTGAAATTTCGGTGAGCGGCCACTCTTGGGATGGCCTTCCGTCATGACTGGGCGGTGACAAGAAGACAAGGTCAGAAATGTGACCTACCGAAACAGCATAATTGTTGACAGAAAAAACATAACAAATCTACAGCTGCAAAGAGCAAACTTGATCTCCAAAAAGGGCAGTGGCTCTGATACCATGAAGAATTTTGGAGAACGGAGATTTTTAATTATCTCACTTGTGTTTAACCAGTCAATATACAAGGGATTTTATAAAAAAAAAACTATTACTAATTAGGAACATATAGCTAGGCTATTATTGCAGAAATAATCTAGATAGATAATAAATCAATTAACAAATCAATACACAAAAGGAAAGAAATCATAACAGAGTCAACAATTAGCTGAGATCATAACACAGTTTCTCCGAAGATGAACTAAGAGCAATAACAACATTAGTAGTCGGAGTCTGCTGATTGTAATTTTGTAATTTCTTGCAATATCGCTTTAGGTGAATATACCGGTGGTATTAGTAGTAATCAATGTAAAGTTAGTGGGGAGAATAAACAGGAAAATAGAAAAGGAATAACTAAATGGATACTCCTCCCTCCCTGACCCCTTCTGACTCTTTATTTTCATTTACGTTTCAGCTCTAAGATATTTCTTTTTTTCCTTTTTCCTTCCCAAAGATCTTGTAAGTGAATAACAGCCTTGTTATGTTACATCTTTTGCTAAATTTTTCCCGCTCCTTCCCTTGTAATTGTGCTTGTTCAGGTAGGCTTCCTTTCTGCTTCCATAAGGTCGGTAGCAGATGCCAGGGTTGGTGACACCATCACTCAGTACAATAGAAGGGCAGAAAACTCACTGCCTGGATATAAGGAAGCCACTCCTATGGTGTTCTGTGGCTTGTTTCCAATTGATGCAGACCAGTACTTAAATCTAGCCCATCTCATTTGGTGTTGTATATGTAGCTTGCAGTCTATAGTTTTTTTGGTTGTGTGCTTGCATGTTCACGTCTTTGGAATTAACTGATTCCTTTTGTTTTATTGATAGGTTTCCTGAGTTACGTGATGCATTGGAGAAACTGCAACTCAATGATGCTGCATTAAAGGTATATTAGTTTGTACTTCTATCCAGTGGAGCTACAAATTTGACTAGGAACTATCTATTTTAGAGGTCCCTTTGGTCATTTACTTTTAGGATCGGTAGCAAGATCAGATGTAGTTGTCTCTATTTATTATTTCATTATAAGATTCCCAAGGGAGTTGCTGCTTAGATTGAAAAGTTTGCAGCTTCTATATAAAAAAAATGCATTGGTTGGCTGCTAGGTTGTTGCTGGTATTAAAACTTCTTCAACTGGAATCTAGTCTTTGACATCCTGTAGAGATTGAATTTTGCTAAACTATCTCATTAAATAAGTTAATCCCAATATATT
>CANXYI011435554.1:0-12364 GCA_948208565.1 Hura crepitans | reverse complement strand
TGTGCATACTAATCCATTATCTACTCTTCAAGCTCCTAAGTAGCTTTTTCTACATTGTAGTGCCTCTAGAGAAATTTGACAAAAGGAATGGCTTTATTCATCAATTGCTTCACTTCTCTGGCTAGTATATGTATTAGTTCTCCTTCATAGCTCAAGTCTAGCTATATTTCCACATCTGTTGTCTGAACTATGTGGGAGGGATCTAATCTTTATCATAATAGGATTCAAACATGAAACACATCATGAATATATGACAATTTAGATGGCAAAGCTAGCATTTATGCTAAACATCTCACTCTCTTTGTGATCTCATATGGTCTAATGAATATGGGGCTCAACTTCCCCTTTTTGTTAAATTTAAGGACCTTCTTCTATGGGGACACCTTTAAGAACACTTTCTCACTAACAATATAATCAATATCCCTCTGCTTCAGTTCAACATAGGTTTTTGCTTATCAACTATAGCTTTTAATTTCTATCTAAATAGTTTAACCTTTTCCTCTACATCTCTAATCAAATCAACTCCTGATATTTTGTTTCCTTAATCTCACTTTAGCACTAAGAAGTCTACACTTTTTGCCATATAATGCTTTATATTAGGCCATGCCTAAACTAGTCTGATAGCTGTTGTTATAGGCAAACTCAACTAAAGATAAGTATTGATCCTAGTTGCCTTTAAATTCAATGGCATATCTATGCTACATATCCTTAAGCACTTGTATCACCCTTTTTGACTATCCATCTATCTAAGGGTAAAAGGTTGTACTATAGGTTAATCTAGTGCCTAAGGCTTCATACATCTTCTTCCATTCATGCCAACATCACCTAAGGCTAATTTAGTGCCAATGGAATTTAAAATTAAGAAAATTTGCAAACAACCTCAAAATTTAAAATTTCTTTCACCACTAGACTCAAAGGAATTTTTAACCTTTAGGGTATGGCATTTTTAGGTATGTCGGGCACATCCTGAGTCATTCTCGACCTGATTCCATTTAAGCCTACTGCTTACTAGATTATAGTCTCAAATAATTTTTTAGCTCTACTAAATCTTTAAATTAAGTCAATTTTGTCATTTACAGCCCTTAAAGTTTCATGACTAGTACCCCTGTCTTGATCCTCATGAAGGTGGCTCGACACTCTAGGAACACTTTTTAGCCTCAGTGGTATTGTTCACTAAGCCTCTACTTACGGGCATTACACAAATGATGATAAATGAATATATATGTATGATAATGTGTGTATGCATAAAAAAAGTATTATGTGTATAATATATGAGGTCAAATGCTTTTCTGAACTTGATTTATTAAGATGGAATGTATGATTTTAAGTTTTAGAGCCTAGGATGGCATAATGGCCAAAATGGCCATGTGAGGTTATGTGTATAGATGTTTGCAACCTATATGTGTTATATCTATAAAGTGTGTTCATAAATAATTTTAAATTGCTATATGGACATAAAGAATGATGATTAGAAGGATGGATGGCAATATAGAGTGTTAGAAGGCATTATGGCCGAAATGGTCATGTGTCATGATTATGTGTGCATGTTGATTCCATATTTAAGTATGTGCATATATGTATTTTAAAATGTGTGTCATGAATGATTGTAGGTGAACATATGAACATGGAAGTGATAAAATAATAGATGAGTGGCATTATAAAGGGATAAAAACCATAATGGCCAAATGGTCTAGGCATATGAGTTCTTATGTGTGTTATGGCACACAATACAGGTAAAAGATGATTTATGAATTTGTGATATCTAATTAGTGTTAAGTATGCGAGTTTAGAGATGAGAGATCATAATATGCATGCTATATGCATGAATGATTATGTGATTATTGTATTATGAACGTGTGTCCATGTTTTATGATAGTTAAGGGATAGATATACATAATTGATGAATTAAGTTTGATGGATTAGCCATAGTGTGCTTAAATCATATTATGAGTAATTATGGCATAAAAGAGTCATAAAGTGGAAATGCATTCTTTCATCATTCAAATGCATGATATTGTGCATTTATGATGTTGTATGAATGTTATGAGGCCTATTGCTTTATTAAAGTGCCTATAGCATGCTTATGATGTGTATGACATGTATGTAATGACATGAGAACTTTAAGGGCATGTGATGATGTACTTGTGAATATAATACTTATGTTATGGCAATTATAATGTCATAAATAAGCGTAATGCATTTAACATGAAATCCAAATAAGATATTGCATTCCTTAGCATATGCATGCAAAAAATTGATGTAAGGCATTAATTATGTGTCTGGCATGTCATAAAATCGTAATAAGTTTATAATCACATTTTTTCTTAGATAAGCCATTAGTTGACTAAGCCAATGTAAATAAAAGCAATACTAAACGGTATTAATATTATGAAACTAAAAGTAAATAGTTAATAGCCATACAAGTAATAGCTAGTCCGATAAGTTAACTAGTCAGCTAGGATTCATAGTAGCTGCTAAGTTACTTCAGTACCTCCATAGACTTTGGGTTACGATGCGTGAACCTTTGGGTTACTTTTTATATACTAACTTATGGGTTAGATGCAATGATCTTCGAATCTTGTTTCTGACCTTCGAGTTCTATAGGTGGAGACCTACTGGTCTATGATTTTTTAACCTTGGAGTTTGATGCGTACGGGGCCTATGTGGTCCATAGATACACCATTATCCATAGTGTTATTATTTCTTTAGTATGGGTTTCATAAATGGGTATTAATGAATAATGAGTGTGTAGATTCAATATTCGACATGCTTAATATGATGCTTGATGTATAATTCCTATTAAGTAGCATGTGCATGTTTTACACTCTGTTATTGAAGTTATGTATAATATGATCAATGTTGCATGTCATGTTATTATAAGAATGTTCATATTTTATGTATTAATGGTTTATGTTAATTAGCATATTTATACAAGTTATATCGATTACACTACTAAGCTATTGCTTAGCACATCATCTATTTTTGTAATGCATAAGTAAGGTGACAACTTAAGAAGTAATCCTCAGATCATCAAGTTTCAAAGAGAGAGATTCTTTTGGTGTTTTTTGGTATATTTTGATCTAAATTTTAAGATGTATAATTTGTTAGCACTCATATGGATGTAACTATAGGGATAGGGCCTAAACTAATTAAATTGTCAATTTTTGGTATTCAAAAGGTCTGTAATATTATAAAGTAGATTTTTGATGTGTTGACTACAAGTTAAGATAATTATTACATGCTTTGTGATGTTGAGTTAATTAATAGTTTTGGAGTGATCAAAAGGGTCACAAGAGTTGAGAATGATAAGAAAATTTTATAGAAGTGTTTTTGATTATGCAAGTTATTATTCATATTTGTGAAAATGTCCTGGTATAGCTATTATGCTACGGAATTTTTGACATGAGTATTTTCCAAATATAAATAGTAACTAGTTTTTGAAAAACATTCATAAACCCATATTTTTTAAAAGAAAATGTTTGTTAAAAATATTTTAAATGGGATAACATTATAAGAGTTTAGATAATACAGTTGTGTGCACATCTCTTAGTCGGGTTAGGCAACTAGCTAACGTCTAGATCGAGTAAGGGGTGTCATAACAAGGGTTGCCTAGTTTATAAAGACAATAATTTACATTATCTTACATCAATTGCTAATGTAATATATATTATTGATAATCAAAAGCTACTCTATAAAATTAATACTAAGTGACAAAAGGTAGATAATTTCAAACTATCTTTGTTGTTGCATTGTCAACTCGACCATATAAACGAGAAGCACATGTCTAAATTGCACAATTTAGGTAACTTAAGTTCATTTAATTATGAATCAATTGGTACTTATGAATATTGTTTATTGGGCAAGATGACAATGACACTTTTTAGTTGAAAAGGTGAACATGCTAAAAGGCTATTGGACCATATACACATAGATGTATGCAGCCCAATAAGCATAAATGCAAGAGATAGGTTTCTCTACTTTATTACCTTTATCAATGACTATTCATAATAGGTATGTACTTGATGAAGTACAAATCTATAGCCTTTTAAAAGTTTAGAGAATTTGAAAATGAAGTTAAGAAATAACTTGATAGAAGTATTAAAACACTTTCATCATATCGAGATGAAGAATACTTAAGTCAATAATTTCAAGCTTAGATGGAGTCAGGCTAGGAATGGCCAGGGATGTGCCTAGACTAAACCAAAAAAGCCATACATTAAAAGTTAAAAAATTCATTGGGTTTATTAGTGAAAGAATTTTTGAATACTGAGGTTGTTAGCAAATTTTCATAATTTCAGGGTTTTGCATGTAAATCGAGATAGTGGGTTAATTGTCCTGTCAATAGAATTTTGCCATGAAATTTTATGAGCCTCTAAATGGGACTAATCGAGTATTTTTAAAATAAACATGGTGATTTTTGAAGGTCCGAGTCATTTTTTAAAATTCCCTAAATTTCAACCAAAAATAAGATTTTTGAGTTATTCTGGTGGCATGTGGGCCCCACCTGTACTGCCTCACCACCTATATAAACCTCATTTAACACCAAAGAGGCCACTTGGACAATGCCACCCACCACCTCACTTTTTCTCCTTCTTTCTCCCATTATTATCCTGACACCATTGATAGCTTGTGTCCACCTTTTTTGCTTTATTTTGTAAGCTTCTTCCTTGACTATTGCCACCAAAAATCCCCTAATTATGTTAAGAATTGATTTGTGAAGGTGTTGGAAGCCATAGAATTATTTAAAGCTCAAGAAAATTCAAGGGAGCTCAAGGTGTACATCAAAAAGGATTGAAATGGCAACTTTTGATGTGCAAGTATTTCAACCCTTTTTAATTGATTTCTTAAGGGATTTGAAGATTCTAAGAACACCTATATGCTTAAAATTTGAATTAGAGATGTGTGTGATTTTTGGTGGATTTTTGAAGGAGAGATGGTGTGAATGGAGGCTAAGGAAGAAGTGAGGTGTTTGGTGATTTCTCTCAAGCTCAAAGTGTAGAATTCAACTACTTTGATAGTGAGGTAAGTGAATTTAAGGCATTCAAAGAATGTGTGATGAAATTGTTATGAATTAAGCTTAGAATCCTTATATGAGAGTAGTAGAAAATATGGCTAATTTATGGGAGTTAATAGAGTAGGAATGTAATTATACTAATTATATGTTGAATGAATGCTTGGGATGGTAATTGGGTGGAAAGAATTCATGGAAAGGTGAATTCCTTATTTGGCCGAGAGGAGAGAGTGTGGTGTGTAAAGTGTTTATGGCTTGCTAAGGTAGTTTTGGCATTACCTCTAAGATATTTGACATGAATAATACTTGAACTATAGGTGTAAGTGGTGAAAATTATAAGTCTTGGTGTGTGCTTTCTTTTGGTTGAGAGGTTCTTTGGTGGGTATGCTAAGTGTATGGCATGTGTACATAGCATATGGTATGGTATATGGCTTGCCATTATTAGCATATGAGGTGTAGGTCAAGAGATTATTGAATAAAGCTTACGTGTGTGTGTGTGTGTAATGTGGTCGAGGCATGGTCAAAGTGTGTGTTAACTTAGTTTGCATGGCAAAGGCATAATATTTGTGTAAGCATGCTTGTGTGGTGTTAAAATGTGTATATGTGTGCTTGAATGTGATTAAAAGCATGTGTAAGGCAACTTGAGGCTATTGGCTAAGAGATTTGCAAGGTAAAATAGCATGAAAATAAGGTATGGCCTAACTAGCATATGTGTGTGTAATGGCATCACATTTATGGCAAAAATGTGACATTATTTATATGGCATGATCTAGGTGAATGTGTATAACTAGGATGGCATGAAATGGATATAATGTGGGACATTTTTAAAGGATAGAAAAAGGTTGAAAAATTAAAGTTGAAATTAGCTTAAAATGGAAAGAAAATTGGTCTTGTAAATGGACTAGTTTTAGGCATGAAGTAATACCTTAAAATGGCCTAACTTGTGATGTTTATGTAATTCGGCATGGAAGCCATTTGTATGGCAATTTGACAAACCTATTTAATCTTGGCTTTAGGCCTATGGAAATACATGATTCCTAGTGCAATTGGCACTTAAAAAGGACCTAAAATGATCCTAAAATGGCCATCGCTATAGAGAAAAATGAGCTATAACTATCCCGTTAAAAATGATTTTGGGACTATAATTAAAATAATTTCTTAGCATGTAAATAATGGAGCCAAAATGATGGGCTAGACTTGATTTAATATGCTTTTAATTATGCCTTCAGAAATGACTTAAAATGTTATAGAAAAATTGGCCTATAATTACCCAATAGGGCTAAAAATGACTTGTAGTTATTCAAGTCTAAAATTGACTGCCTAATAAAAATTTTAATCGCCTATTTATTAACTTGTAATATTATAAAAAGATGATCAATAAAGAAATAAACATAAAATGAAGTCAGATGGCCCATTAGTTAGACACCCATTGGATAGGTTGACTAATTAACTTAGGGATTAGTAGCTATTAAAATGTCTATTTATCAGACAAGGCCAGTGCAGTGGTTGAGATTCATAATTAAGCCACTGCACTAGTCTGTATGGTAAACACTCTTTATTGCTAGCACTTTTGACTCTATATCAGACTATGCCGGTGCAGTGACGAAGGTCGCTAAATGGGCAACTACACTAGTTTACTGGGTAGGCCCGAAGGAATTATTTGATATGATCAGTTGCCATTAGGTGGTTTACAAACTGATCCCTACATAGTTACGCAATATTTTTTTTTGCCTTTTTGGGATGTTCCTATGAACTTGTCCCTATGGTTATATCAAACCAGTGCAGCAGTTAGTGTCTAAAATGTGGGCCACTGCACATTTTTTCATTCCCTCTTAGTCTAGTGTCTGTAAGTGTCATCTATCTAATCGAGCCCATGAAATGGACTTAAAATAAAGAAAAATGAAATTTTTAAATAATTGATGACAATTTCTAATTGCAATTTTAAGAAATACATCATAGTGGCACTTTAGTAATTTTGAAGTAAATATGACATATCATCTAAATGGCATCCCATCTGGCATGTTACTCTTATACTACTCCTAGACTTTTATTTTATGCTTGTATGTGTGTGTTAGTGTATATGGCATGTTTTAAATGGTTTAAATTCACTATTGAGTTTTATACTTAATATAGATGTGTTGTGATGTGCAGGTAATAAGGATAAGCAGGCTAGCCTCGATGATCGTGTAGTGTAGTCATACAAGTGTTGAAGGATAAAGATAATTATTTTTCTTTTAATAGTGGCACTCATGTAAATTTTGGTAAGTATGGGTTACCACATTTAGAAACGGTTATGTTTGTATATAAAACATAAATGGCATGTATATAAAAAGGTGTTTTGTTTGTTTGGATTGCTTGTGGTTTTAATAACTATAGGCCTAAGGCCCTGTGTTTATGATTTTAATATATGTCTGATGTGTGGTAATGTTGACTGTGGCACCATAAAGGTCCAAATGGAGGTTTATTGATTGTTTACCTAGAGGAGTGTTTTTAACAAGTGGAAAAAATATTTGGCATATCACCAGGGTAGCTGTTATGCTGCCTAATATTCTATAACTCGGAAAGTGTCTGTAAATCATTTTTCAAAGTCTGTTAAACCAAGTTTGAATATGATTAAGGATTATACTAGACACCTAAGTAATATTTGGTAGAGTTCTAAAATAGTCTATAAGTGTTATGGAGTTTATCTTTAGAGAAATTCTAGGATGGGTAACCTATCGAGAAGTGCATCGCCTGTCGGGTTATTTTAGGAATCCAGTAGGGGGTGTCACAATAGCATACCTTGAAGGTAAAAAATTATAAATAATCCAATAGAGAAGGAATTGGAATTTTTTGATATCGATTGATATTTAATCTAAATTTCTTAATTATACAAGTGAATATTTAACTTAGTTCCCTTTAGAATTTGAGCCCGAGATTAGGTCCCTTAATTAATGAATTTGCTAATTTTTGATACTGAAAGCATGATTTCTAGAGACCTCTAACATTTATTCTACATTTTGGAAGTTTAAACATAAATCAAATTAATCAGGGCCATTCTATCACCACATGGCATAACTGTGGCCATTCATCATGATAATATAAATGTGCTATGGCTTGCATGATAGTGAAAAGAGCTCAACTTCTCCCTTAATCCTCGAAAGGATGACACCACCTTCCTTTTTTTTCTCTCCTCCATTCTTTTCTTCATTTCTCACCAAAAACACCCTAAAATCTTTCAAATATTATATGTAAAATAATCCTTGTAACATCTAAAACCAGACTTTAGCCTCAATTTGCAAGGAAAGGTTTTTTGAAGGTGAAATTAAAGATAAGAAGATTTAGGGTTTTGAACCCCTAAATCACACTAAGCACTGAATCAAATCCCAAGTATTTTTCTATATAATTATAAATGTTTTAGATTATAAATATGCTTTATTTTTGAATTTAGGGTTGTAGATATTTTTCTATGAAATTTTAAAATTTTTAAGGTATTATGAAATTTAGAGAAATTGGCATAAAATGAGAATTAAGGTGAGAAAAAGCTATAAAATCAAACTTGGGACCTTGAATAACATCTCTGTAAGTCTATTCAATGAATTGTGCATCTATTTATTCAAATTCAAGAGATTCAAGTATGTGTACTATTATGGAATTCATGTATGTTATCCATGTATGTGTTCTAAATGAATAATTTATGCATGTGATATATTACGTGAGTGATAATGTAGTGAATTAAGTGAGAAAAAGATGAAAAAGAAATAATTAACTTAGGTCCATACATATGTTCGAATGGTACAAGTATGGGTACATAATGGCGTGATTAGTATTTAGGTGTATGTAAGGTATAATATGACTTTACAAATAAATATGTTGTGATATGTAAATGAATCGTGTATTAACTAGTTTAATCCAAAGAGACTCAATCATGTAATTATTTATAGAAGTTATGAATATTGTGTGTATGTATATGTAAATTATATAAGTAATGAATATGTTAACTTGTGTAAATGGTAATGTGATGAATTAAATGAAAATGGGATGACACAATAGTAACTAAGGTGTAAATGTGTCTCTGGCTGAATTGTGGGAATAGGTGTGTTTGATAATGTTGTTAGCATATAAGTCAGAATATGACAAATTATGGCATTCATTATAAAATTGTTGTTACGTGCAAAAGAATGACACAAAATGAAATGGGATAAGTAAGAGAAACAGTAATAGTTGATGGGTTTGTGAGCAAAGTTAGGTGTAAATAATGTATTCATATGCATATATAATGTGTAAATGACTTTTATGGCAAAAGTTTGTAATGTAATTATGCTTATGGGATGTGACTTGGATAAAGACATGAATGTGCATAGGTAAAGTAATGGTCAAAGTATGAAATAAATGAAAAAAATAATCAACCATAGTTGATATAAAAGTAAATGTGGAAAGAAACATATATAAGAAGAAGTAAATTTTTGCTTTAAAATGTAATTGGAAATTAGGTAAGATAAAGATGTAAAAAGTATGTGGACTAAAGTTGTTTTAACAATGCATGAGAAAGGTTTACAAGTACTGTGGCACCCTCCACCCGATCTGTACACCAAAACCAAAAGGAGGATGCGCATATGCAAAATGATATCCAGTTCCATTATCCAAAATCACTTAAAATTTAAAACTCTTATGTTTGAAAACATTTCTTTACCCAATCATGAGATAAAACATCAAAAAACTTTTGGCACATAAATTGAGGTAAATAATAGGGTCATGGTGTTAAAAATCTGGCAGCATAATGGCTATACTTGGACACTTTCCCAAATTTTTTAATTGTTTAAAAATAGTTCTATATAATCACAACATATATCTCCAACTCACATGAGTCCTCTTGACCCTCTAAATCACATCATAACCATAATGAGCCTCAGGCTCCGTAAGCATCAATCTCACATGCAAACTTAATAAACATTATAAGCATACAAGAAATAAAAACTAAAGTCCACAGTTATTATTTAATACAAAACCCCGCTTCAAAACACAGATTAGACCTAATCCTTTTGGGATAACAAGAGCGCACTAACCATAACTATTACATTTACATCATAACTACTATTACAAAAAGATTACAAAAATACCCATATAGGGGTTATCTTCATGTCTCCTATTCAAAAGCTTTAGCTCTAATTTGCTGCCCTATTACCTATACATCGCAAACAAGCAATACTCTAAGCTTTCACTTAGTGGTGTAATCACTTTAATTTGTAAAAAAAGCAAATTATAGCATGTCTATAATGCATACAAACCATATCCAAATTTAATATTACAATTATGCATTTTCCATGATTTATATGCAACACACATCATTTTCAATTTTAGAACAATATTCATGCATATATGGTGTCGTATATGCCAACATGCACATTTCAAGTATAAACAATGCAATTGATGGCACATTTATCGAGGCATTACATAAACATCAAATAACCACCATAATATTGACATAATGCATCATATGCATAAAGTCCTTTTCTTTAAGCATCATTTATGCCAAAAATCACAATTATCACATAATAGCCATTAGTATGCCATAAGGCACAATAAATATCATACCATATCATGATAGCTTGTAAAAATGCCTTATCGAATTCATATATGGGAAAGAATATTGACATACATGTTTTTTTTGTCATAAGTGCTATATGCACCTCATAACTATCCATATTAGTATTTTGAGATGTATACACATATAATCACCATAAATAGTCATACAAGGGATAATTAACACATTTATGCATCTTAAGACCAATTTTGAGTCATTTGATCACATTATGTCCATAGGTCACATTTTAATGCCATTTAACATGCAAACTCAATTAATGAGATTTTAAGCCATTTTAATTGTTTAACTGATGCCCATATGCATAAGAAAACTAACCAAAACTGGATAATGGAATTACTTAGGCTTGAAGACTCTACATTCAAAGATGCATAACTTATGCCTAAAGGCTCTCCATATCTATAAATGCATAACTTAGGCCCGAAGGCTATCGTACCATATCGGTGAGTAAACTCCCGAAGGCTACCATACCAAGTAGGTACATAACTTAGGTCCTAAAGCTCTCATGTAGAAAGAACATAAATCTGGCCTGAAGGCTCTCACACACACAACACGTAATCTTAGGCCTAAAGGCTCTCATTCATATCAGCAAGTAAATCTTAGGCCTGAAGGGTCTCATGCCCATTGACACGTAAATCAATGACCCAAAGGTCTCATGCCCGAAGGTATGCTAGCAACTGCTACAATCCTAATTGATTAGGTAACATATCTAAACTAGGTTGTCAAACTATATAGGCATCATTAGACATGTCATTGCATATCAATTTAACTAATTTCAAATTTTATATCATTATGTTTCATTAAAGTCATCAATGGCCTTAATGAACCATTGCATCGCCTACACATGTTCACTTGGCCAACTTAGGCCTAATGATATCCATTACACCCATAGGTTCATTTCTCGAGGTGTAAATGGCATCGGTCGCACCATCATATCATAACATCACATAAGGACACATATATCAATACAAATATTAATATTATGGAAATCTTCCATATTTGCCTTTAATTTATCATATCATGCCTCATCATGCATGTATCACATATATATACCCATCATATGTCAAAAATTCACTTTAAGTATATCAACCTGTTGCATTCATGCACACATGATATTTTCTCATTACCACAAACATCCGTGCACACATTTTGCATTTAACGGTTCAAAAATTAAAATATGTTGCACATAGGCACAACAAGTTATTTCATGGCATTCTACTACCCATTACATTCATTATACATGTTTCAATTCATAAAAACACCATACACATGCATTTCTAGACATAAGCATACAATAAGGCTTTTTTGGTGTAATGCCCACATCCCGAGGCTTCAAGAACAGTGCCATAGGGTTCGAGGAGTGCACTTGGGGTGTCAGGTCACTTGTATAAGGATCGAGGTAGTGGCACAGGTTATAACACTTCAAGGAGCATTAAAATGATAAAAAGGCAAAATAAAAAAATTTAGTTGAACCAATAATTCATTTAAGGTTGTAAACTATCCATTAGGCTAATAAAAATATTTCGGGCCGAGATTAACCCAAGATATGCTTAGATGGACTCAAAAATAGTGGACCCTAAAGCAAAAAAATCATACTTAGTCCAACAGTGAAAGAATTTTTGGAATCGAAGGTCGTTTGCAAAATCTCATAATTTTTTAGGTTGGCACACAAATCAAGGCAGTCTAAAAACTATCCTATCAATGGAATTTGACCACAAAAATTTATGCGCAAGTAAAGGGGATTAAAATATGAATTTTAAAGCAAACGGTGT
>CANXYI011435488.1:0-13859 GCA_948208565.1 Hura crepitans | reverse complement strand
AAAAAGCATAAAATAGGTACAAAAGCAATCTACAAAAACTCCATAACACACATAGTTTTGCATGGACCCATAGCAACACATCATTTTGTTCGTACGTACTGAACTACCCTATCACATGTAAGATTACACAACATGTATCCCTAAGTCATCTAAAATGACATACTTGAAAAGGTTCACATGGATTAACTATGCCTTAATAAAAATCAGTCCACACAAACTTGTCAAACTAAAAGCAAGGTAGCAATGAAAAAGACGAAGCTAAACTAATCAAAACTCACATAAATAAAGCCCAAGGTATGGGAACTGACTTGGGGATAAACTTCTAAGCAGGCATGGTGAGTGAGGTCTGCCAAAATTAGAACTAGTTCACCATGATGAATGATATTCACTTAAGCCACATTCTTTGGCTAATTAATGGATAGAGAAGGGAGGAAACCCTCTAAAATAGGTATCAAGAAGTTCATTACCAAAGATAGAGGAGGAGAACATGTCACCAATGAAAGCAACAAAGTCATTGAAGCCCCTCTAATGGCCGTCACATCATCAAAAGATGAAAAAAATGAGCTAAGGGAACCAGAAAAAGTCATTGGACGATTTTAAGGGAGAATGCAAAAGAAAACAACCAAAAAACAAGAAAATAGAAATGAGAAAGAAAAGAGATAGCGATGGCTTTAAATCTATCGCTCAGGTCTGTACAGACTTATTTTAGAAAACTTTCTCCATGTCCACATGGACTAAAGCTTGAGCCTAGTCCCCATTAGCCTATAGTCTACATGGATTCATCTCATGAACCTATTTTTAATGACATCCACATGGACCTAATCAATAGAAAACACCTTTTAAGTCCATATGGACTTAGTTTGTCCGAGATGTCCGAAAACACAACTCTAAAAAAGCATGAGAGTAGTCAGACCAATGTTAGGGAAGGAATAATGAACAAAAATGAATGAAAATTTACACCTAAGCATGAGAATACAAGTAAAATTGGCTTGTTAAAAACTATACAGGTCATTTTTTGTTAATAAGCCTACATACATTTTTTCAATCAACAAATTGATTTCTAGCCAATGCTCATCAGTGTCATTAACTAATAAACAAATAAATTTATTTTATTCAATTTTTTAAGTTAATAAAATAAATTTAACCAATCATTAAATTAGATTTTCCATTTTCATCTAATTTTAAATAAATTAATTAGATTTAGCTTTAATTTTAGCTCAATAATACATATTTTTTCCAATATCTATCTTCTCTATGTTTAGAAAATGCATACATGGTCAAAAGTGTTTTATTTTATCTAGAAACAAAATAGGTTAAAATGGATCAATCCATTTAGTTTCTTTTCAAACTAATAAGATTCAGTCTTTTCTTTCAAATTTTCTAAGTGCATTTAACTATTTTTAACAAAAATCACTAACTCATATAAGAAGCTATTTTGTCATTAAAGGTTGGAAATAAAAAAAGAAGAGTCGATAGAAAGGAATTAGCCTTCCAATCCACCATACTAAGTAAGGTTTGGTTGTCTCAAACATTAAACTCTATCTCTTTTATCCATCTTTATCTAGCAAATCAGCTTTATTAAAAGCATGGCTCACCAATAAAGCTAAAGACAAATAATTATCTTGAAAAAATAGGGCCTACTTGCTTTAAGCATCAACTCTACCCCCTTTAAAGAAAGGAGCAGACTGCTACCTTTTCCTTTTATTGGAGATTTTCAAAATCCTTTTCTTTAACATACCTTGCTTCTTGGATAACTTTGAGTTGATCCTTGAAGAATTGCACTTAGAATTCTAACTTTTCCTAGCTCTATTAGAATTATCTCAAAATATAAGGCCTTCTTGTATTAAGCATCAACCTTATTCTCTTAAATAAAAGGATGCTAATAGCATCCCTTCACTCATGTAGCTATAGACCCAACACAAATATTGTTCGAATCTAGCTCCTAATTAATGGATTCAACCTCATGTTAATCTAGCATCATCTAAACCTTTAATGTTTTGGATTCAAATTCATGTTAATCTACAGCATCATCATATGTTTACTCTTCAAATTTAACTCCATGTTAATTCAACACTTCTTTTATTACCTTTTTTCCATGGATTCAATAACAAGTTAATCCAATATTCCTATCGTAAGGTAGATTCAACTCCACACTAATTCACAATCATTATAAATTTTTTGTTCAAATTTAACAACATGTTAATCCAACCACATTAATATATTGTCTTCATCTCCTTGAAGTTAGCTTCACACTAATTTAACAAACTCTTGAGTCAATCCAACACTCAACTTATCAAGTAATAAAGGTAAGTATCTATTTCTTACTTTTTTATGCATTATTTTAATTTTTGCATTTCTATAACACACACCAAACTGGGGGCAACTATAGATGCCCTACCTTTTAGGCTTATAACAATAACTAGAGATAAGCTTAAGCAACAAAGTAAACAACCTAAAACCTTAGTCCATATAGATCACTTTGGTGTAAGTCCACCTGAACTTGATACTATAAGGTCCACACAAACCAACCAAGGCCTATCCTAGAACTATAAGCCTAAGCCCCATGGTCCCCCTGGATAAACCAAAGCTCATGTCTGTATAAACTATGTAGACTCAACCTACTAAGGCCCATGAACTACTAGGGTAGACCTAAAGCTTAAGTCTTTATAGACTTAGTAGCTAAAGTTCATATAGACTTGCCAACAAAAGCTTCCAAAAGTATGAACTTCTTATTTGGACTATATTTCCTAATCTTACTAGGACTTTGCCTCTTCTAGATGAGAGAGCCACCCACCAAACCTATAAATACCCTTTCAAAGTGAGAATTAGAAAAAGGATGAGAGGCAATTAGAAAGCTTTTAACCTACTATTCTGAAAGTCCAAGTGAGGAGTCCAAAGTATGAATCACTTTACTAGACCTTAGCCCACACTAAAAATAATAATTCTTTCTAAAACCCTACATTTGTGTTGTTGCTTGAAGCTTATTTACAAGGTAAGATCTAAGGCATCTTTCTGTATTCATCTCCATTCATTCATAACACTTCTATAAATTGATGATTTTCTAAGATTAATCATAGATAAGGTGATTTTATGTAATCCCCACACTGATTATAGGAGTAGGTTATTATTATGAACTATTTTAATCGTATATAATTTCCTATTAAATTGATGTAATCATTCTAGAATTGGCATTCTAATCGCACGAACTTATCTTAACATGTGATAAAATCTGCATAGACTTAATATTTATATACATATATGTTCTGATGTCCGTGCAAACTATTGTTTGATAATAGTCTTTCGTTTACTTTGTATACTATGTTTTAATGTATTTTGTCTACCACATTGACATGATTATGTTCTGTTATCATGCTATATGATTATTTTACCCCTTAATATACATATTTTCAATATTCTATAATTAATGTGTGGATCATATGGACTCCTTTTCATTAGGATCATAGTTCGCATGAATGTAGATATCTTATACATGTGGATTCTATTTTTTAGTTTGCACGGACTCCTTCTCACAAGGAACATGGTCCACATAGACATATATTTTGAATTCCTATCCTCATGAATATCAATCTTTATATTTATGCTTTCTTTTATATGATTAGTCTACCATTCTCTCATTCATAATCATCTTTTAGAGATGTATCATGATCTTTCCTCTTTGCATTGCATATGTCATTATCATTTCATTTGATATTGCTTTTATATCCTTATGAACCTTTATTTGTGTTATAACTTTTATAAGATTGACCTTTCTCATTGGATTGGAGGTTTAGATGGACATATTAGACATGACATGTTGTAGTCCACACAGATATATACCAGTGGCTATAGGAAGTCTGTATGGACTCAATGACGTAGAGACGAGATCTAATAGCTTATTCTCTATTTGTTCATTTAGTTTTGTACCTTTTATTTCTCCTGATTATTTTAGGTTGTAATAGGTAGTGTAATAACTCATTTTACATGCCAAAAGCCTAACCTCACATCAATGGTTTTTTACCTAATTAATTGGTGTTTTCATAATAAAATGGTTTTGAGTTTTCCTTAATAAAAGTCACATGAAAAATGTATTTTATCAAAGGCCAATCTCCTAAAGATGGGAGTTGGTAATTACCACTAATTCCTATAGAATTATGGGTAGTTGTTATGTCAAACAACAACTAATAAATAACCCAATTTCTAGTTGCTCATTGACACTTACGCATGTTGTACATTCTAAATATTGTTATTTATCCTCTTCATATGAAAAGGTGATATTTATGCTTTAAATTAAAATAATTGCTTGCATGATACGGGATTGATAAATGTTAGAATATAAAGGAAGGTATATTATTAGGGCATTGATAATATCTGATTCTAAACCCTTTCAAGGGAAAAGATTAGTGGTCCTCATGTAGAGCCAAGTGGTGACTCCAAACACTAACTGCCTCATCCCTAGTAAAACAACATGAAATCTGCACATACCTCATTTTAGTTCATCAATTATACTTATCACATGTCATGCTTAAGTCATAGCATAAAATGCACTTCATGTTATCTTGTACATTAAATATATCAAATATATATAGCCATACTATCTTTCATCACATCCATATAAATGTCATGTAAGTCCACATTTATTGCGTATCCTCTATATTAAATAAACTTAAAATATTATGCCATACTTTATTTAATTCATAAACTAACATAAGCCTATAATTTCACATAAGGCATTTTAAACTTATCAAAACCACATAATTGTCATACCATAAACCACAATACATATCACAAATAAACCATAATGGTTTCGACCTAAAACCAGTAGTCATACTTCACTCTACATATTAACATATTACCATGCAAATTTTCTTTTACTAATACCTAAATGTACATTTTAAAGAATTTGGCAATATTATCAATTTAATGACATTATTAACAAGCATAATCATTTTATTGCTATTCTATATGATCAGCCACATATATATATATGATAGCTCACATGCCATATTTATGTCCTTCCATCATGTCAATTCATCATACCACATTTATAGAATAATATATATGCTTAACCATATACACTACACAAAATTCATCCATACATAATTTCAACACTACACTTATTCTTCAATAATATTCATAGCATGCACATTCACATTCATACATAAAGTTATTTCACTTAATCATCTACCTTCCTAGGCCCCTATACATTCGATCATTACATACTTTTATTCACTTTATCATATCTTTATTCAACATATACACTTTAGAACAAAACTTTTATACCAATTTAATATTATACATCATGCATACTCATGTAAACATTCCAAACCATAAACACATACATTTTAGCCTTATCATAATCACTTATATTAGTTTTTATTCAACATACTCACATCATTGCATGCTCATACACTGTTTAACATAATTAAATACTAAATGTATGCTTTAATTACATGAAAGGCACACTCATTGATTACATAATACACTTACACACACATTTTAGCTTACCCTACTTAGGTACACATACCTTTTTCACTCCAAAATGGACTTAGAACACTTTAATTCCACCTTCTTTTCTTTTCTATTTACATTGTTCTTTTGATTTCCTCTTTTTCTTCACATAACAACATACACAAAAAAAAATTCTATTAAAATTCTACATGTATCCAAAAGTTAAATTAAGCTTAAATAACACTTATTGGAACAAAAATAAACCTTTAAAAATTATGAAAATCAGTAAAAACCACTTGCCCTCAAAATGGTCACTGTTTATCATACTTGAATCCATCCAAAATTTCCAATTTTTAGCCCATAATCTTGTGTTTTGTGGTGTGAGGATGTAATTTTGGCATTTAATTTGAGGATACCTAATAAAAATTTAAGGTAACTTAGAGCAAAATTGTTGAAAAATATATATAACCTCTATTAATAGAGGTTTTAGTTTAGAAAAAGAAGAAAATAAGGAGAAGGCTACCGAATTGCCCCTTAAAAAATATTTTTTTTTATATCCCTTCTTCAATGGCCATGATCAAATCTTTAAAGAGATCCAAAGGCCTATATTAAAAGTCAATTAATTTCTTTTATTTTTTCCTTTAATTTGCCTTTTAATTCTTGTTCTTCAAATCCATCATCAATTATCACTTATTGTAATCCTAAATATTGATACATATAATTGCCTAAAAACCTCGAAAAAACCTATCACGAAAAACCTCAAAATTTTGACATAAATGACCATTTTTCCTTCATTTGATTTTTTTAAATTCCCATGAACTCAAAAATTCCAATTCCAATTCCAATTCCATTATACTCTTGGGAATATTTGAGTATTAGGTTGTGACACTCTCAAGTCCATCTATGCAAAAATGCTGAATTTTTCGTTCAGGCCCCAACTAGATTACTATTCATTTTACACTTTAGTAAAATATTCATTACTATTTTAATGACTTTATTTTTATTTCAAATTTTACCCAAAGTTGTTTCTTAATTAATACTTTCATCTAGTTTGGTTAATGTGAACCGGTTCTCTAGAAATACTATTCATATCTCGAGAGGTACTATTTATTAACACACTTGTTATATTGCATTAACAAACCAAACATACTTATTTTCATGCCAAAGTTCACCTATAAACTATTTATTCATAGAAAAAGTGTTATTTGTATCTCGGGAGTTACTATTCATGATCTTAGGATTTTTAGGCATTACAACATGAAATTATTATAGCAATATGGTAAGAACCTAAGAATACTTATATGCTTTCTTAGAAATTTATGATAATTTAGGTACCTAGCACAAATAAAGGTATGGTTTGATGATGCAAATGATAAGGAAGATATGAACATAATGATTGAATTGAATACATGCATGGCCAAATGGTACATGAGTATGTTAATGCTTATTATAATTCTTGAAATTTTGGTATGTCATGTGTATGTTGACATGATAAGGTATTTTGATGATAAATAATGCTTTTGTCATGAGAATGCAATATGGCTAAAGATGACACAGAGCCAAGGTATAGTCATAATATGCTTGGATCATGATTTATGTTTTTTCTCTTAATTGAATCCTTACATGACTAGTATGAGATTAAGGAAGCATCATAAGATTTATGGTATAAAGCAAATATTACTCTAATTGATGAGTTTGATTATATGAAGTGTAAAGTAAATGAGATAAGTTAATAAAGGCCTTTATGTCATTACATGTAATTAATTAAATTATATGGCTATTGTGTATAACCTAAATGTAATTTTGGATATATGACGTGTACACGAATGATGCTATATGTATAAACACATGACTAAAAGAAATTAAGAATGAGTAATATCTACCCATTTTTACCTAGGATTCAAGATAACCTTAAGATAGTTTGGCATGACAAATAATGGACACTAGTAAATCTACCTAATATTTATAACTTCAATTATCTATAATTTGCACTACTTTGTGGTGCTAGCACCATTCTCTATATCTTCAGCTACCTACCAATCTATAACTTTGGTACCTACTGAGATGGTAGTTTAAAGGCATAGTTGCACCTGTACCTTTGAGTACCTATCAAGACCCTTATCCAGGTAATAGAATGGTTCTAGAAAGAAATAGACTAATAATATATAATAAATGACAAATCATCAATGATAATTCTTGATAATGAACATGAATATATGCATATAAGTATGTGTATGACAAGAAATAAATCATATGCAAGCTATATATATCTATATACATTGTCATATGTAAAAGATTCCATGTAACATAGTATTCATATTTTCATAGTAAGTTAGGTATGGAATGCCATATAAAAGAAAAGTATTTAGGACCTATGAATGAGACTAATATACAATAATAGAGGTGTATTACATAGGTCCATAAATTATATGTATAAACTAAACTTATATGCATACTTAAATATGTGACATATGACATGAAATATGGTACATAACTTAAGTCATTTAATGGTAAAAGTCATGTTATTTATTATCTATAAAGATGACATGTATGCATAAACTATATAAATTGATCTATGGGTAATAATGCATATGTCTACTTTAAATGAATGGATTTTGATATTAGTGTTAGTACCACTATGTGGTTTTATCTTAATAAATTACTTTAATAAGGTTTACGTGAAAGTTATATAATTATATATAGTAAAAATGACTGGCAATCAATCATCTAGACTAGAATATGCACCACTAAACAATTTTGCTCAATGTGGGATTTTTCCTTTACATAAGTTTGAGCTTAAAGTTATAAAGGGGAAAGATAAAGTTGGACACTACATTAAAAAGTACAGATGAAAGCAAAGTGTAAAAAATAGAGAGTCCTTAGATTTCTTTATGTGCTTATATGAATGGTGCATAGACCAAAGTTATTGTTGTGTATTTATAATGTTATATCATATGGAAATAAAGTAATGTTGTTCTATAATTAAAGTTGATTAGTGATTATTAAATATAGTGTGTGTGTGTGTGTGTGTGTGAATTATGGAATTATGACTTGGTGTTATTATTTCGCTTGTAATTATATGGTTTTGGATCATGAATTCTTTTGAATAATGATGATATAGTGTAATAAAAGATTGAAAATGAAGTTTTTAATAGATATGATTCTATTAATGTGTTTTCTTACAGGTAGAATTCCTGGGTAGTGCCACGAACAAATATTACACTACTTGATTTTCAGCACGATAACCCATTTATGTCATTGTGATAAATAAGTAAGAAGTTTCAACTTGGTAAGGAATAATATTTTCATTAAAGAGTAAATGGAATTTTTTAGCTCACCTTTTTATGTGCTATTATATTGTTTTTGTATGTTCTATTATACATAATTTGTATGTTCCCTTATGGAATAGATAAGGGGTGTTACAAAGACAAAGTTATCCCTCTAAATGGAAGAATTTTTGTAGTCATAACAATCAAAAGCCTTCTTGTTAATGCCATAACTCAAAGATGGAATGAGGAAAATAGAGAGTAGAGGAATATCTTCTAAGGTTGAGAAAAAAGATTCTTAACTTAGGATTTAAATCTAAAACATATAAGACTTAGGAAAAGGTGGTAGAGAGGAATAAAAAAACACCTCAAAGAACAAGACATAAAGATGACCTAAGCATAAAAAGATGATAAGTTAAATTGGGATGTCCACGTAAGAGAATATTAATAAAGTAATACATCACATATGATGTCAACCTCAGCATAAATAATTGAGGCACAAAAGTAATATGAAAACTCTAAAAATAAAAGGTGGCACTCATTTTGCTATATCATATTAGTAACACTCATTTTGTTATATGTCCTATCTATAATAACCTAAAAATCACAAGCCGTGAATAGTACTTCCCAGGCCGTGAATAGTAACCCCCAGGACATGAACAATACTTTTTCAACCAATTAATAGTACATGTTATAAATAAGTCATGGGTAAAATTTGAAGTAAAAATAAGATCATTTGGATGGTCAATAGTGAATAATAAGTTCATTAATAAATAGTATTTTAAAAAAGGTATTGCCCATTTTATGCCAGTTTTAGCCAAGTTGACCTAATAAACAACATTTAATGTAATTAATGGAGTTTTTGTGTACTAATAATTATAGAATAAAGATTTCTTATGGTGAATTAAGGAATTGTAGAAATAAAACTGAAGAAGCTAAATGAAATGAATAGTAACCATTCAGCTCAATGTCATTTTTATAGCAATTTGACTTAATTGACTTGAGGAGTGACACTGGGCATATTTAAAATAATTTTTAAGTATTATTATACATGGGATTAATATTAATTTTAGAGAAATAAAGGTTAAGGAATTTATTTGGAAAATAAGAAAAAGGATTTTTCTTATGGTGAATTTTAATGCCCATTAGATCAAATAGTGCTTTAATCTCTACCACCTTTTTTCCCTATATAAAAAGACTTATAAAGGAATATTCTAAGCGTAAGAAATGTTCATTTTCTTCCCCCTTTTCTTCTAAAAACCTGAGACCACCAAGAAGGGTTTTGGTCCCCCATTTTTCTTCTTTATTTTTTAAAATTAATACCTTAAATCACTTCCAAACCTTAAATTTCAACTTCCAATTTCTTTATAAGCCAATAATTTCGATTTTAATTAGGCATTTTGGAAGAAAAAGAAGAATGAATGTTAAATTAAATAGTGACCAAGAGGCATTTTTTGGTTTTCTTCTAATTTTTATTTGTTTAAATAAGTAGAATAGTGTTCAATTTCATTATCAATGAGATCAAATTGAAGATTAGAATTCATGTGGATTTTTAATGATTTTGTTATGGAAATTATAGATGTGTAAGTTTTGATAGAGATAAATAACTAATGGAAAATGCAATTGGATGACCAGAAGTGTAATTAGATATCAAATAAGGAGTTTTAAAACTTGGATTAAGGTAAGTATATTCTGTACTCTCAAAATTTAAGTGATGCAACAATTATGTGAAATCGTGACTTTTGGCATAAAGATGGAATTTAGATAAGTAGTTGATTCTAATGTGATAATTAAGGTGTGTTAGAAAGTTAAGAATGATTAAATTATGCAATAAGGAATTCTCATCTTGGTCAAAATGATGAGAAAGTATGGAAATTAGAATAATTTTGCAATTGGCAATTAGAAAGTATAATTATGGTTTGTATTTCAGAAAATTATGCTCTTTGGTTTGCTTCTATTAGTGGTCGAATGATATATATTGGGGATTTAAAGATGTTGTTATAAATTGTCTATGCATTGGTATAAAAAAAGTACTTATGTGAGTAAAAATGTTTAGATGGGAATGGAAATGAAATTTCAAGTATGTAATTTTTAAAGTGGATTTATTTCCATTATATCTAATATGTAAACATTTGGTTTTTTGATTTAGTCATAATATGGGATAATGTATTTAAACAAGATGTTTATATGTTAAATGAAAGAATAGAGGTATGTTTAAATTGTAAGAAAAATAAAATGTGAGTATATTACCATAATAAGTCGAATTGGATGCAATGTGCAATTCATATGCAAAATCTTTGAATTTTTTATGATTAGACCATCCTATATACATAAGAATGCAAATAATTCATAATAATTAGTTGTATTATGAACCAAAATTTTGAAATTGGTAAATTGCTCATTATGGTAGAAAGTTACTTCCTGAGGAAAATAAGTACTTTCTTAAGTTTGAATATAGGTATATGATATATATGTATACATATAAGCAGGTACATAATTATATATGGAGTTCTAGGGTTGCTATATGCCTTCCAATAATGGCTAAATTTCATAAATATGCACATAAGTAGAGTTATAGAAATATAATGGGGTAAAAGGTATTTTGAATGTAAAGAAATAATTATATGTATGTTTTTAAGGCAATTTATGTAGAAAGTATATAAAAACCTCTTCTTGGCTGAATTTAATGAACAGAACAAGTAGGTAAATATAGGCCTTCTATTTAAGGTTATGTATATGTACTATGTATACATGATGTTTAATTAATATATAAGCACTAGGAATAAAATGAAACTATAGAATTGGGGTCTAAATTATTCATATGGTTATTATACTTAAAGACTCATACATGTATATTTTCTTGATATGGGACATGGAACTAGATTGGACATTTTTAGGTAGTTTGATGCAATACAAGAGGTAGTCATATTACAATGTAGAGAAATTTAAGTATAAGTAAGTTTCAAATGTTCATTAAATAAAAACATTATGTTTTAAGAATTGATGATTTCTTAGTCACCTTCATGCTTTGAAAATGTAAACTTTATGAGGAGGTTAAAAAAGAGTGGCATGCTTGATAATGTGAACTTAAAAAAGTAGTTATGAATGAAAGTATGATAATTTTTACGCTAATTTATATGTTAAATATTTAAAAATGTAGCTAAATGATTAACCATGTATCAGTACTCTTTGCAACAAGTAAATTATGGCTACTTTGCACCATGAAATACAAGTACTGAGTAATTAGGATAATGGTTATTTGAAATACGTAACTACATGAAGAGCTTATACTTGAGTAACCAAATGTAAATGACAATGAATGATATTATGAGTTTGAAAGGATGACCAATTGTCAATGATTAATTAGAAATAACAGTTGCCCTAATAAACCTATCATAGCTAGTTGTGTTAAGGTGGACTAGCATGCTAGCTATGAAGCTATTTTAATAATTATATTTATTTTGCTCTATGAGCTTATTAGACTTTTTGCATAAAGCCCTCATTGGATTTGGACACTAGGTATCTCACTTGTATTTATATGATGGGTACTATATACCTCTTTAGTTTATCATATGATTTTCTTTCATTTCACTTATGTTATGGGTACTATATACCTCACTATTTTATAATATGATGCTCTTTATTTTACTCATATGGTAGGTACTATGTACTTTATTGGTTTATCATATGATGTTATTTCATTTTGCTTATATGATAGGTACTATGTACCTCACTGGTTTATCATATGACGTTATTCCATAAGATGGGTACCACGATAGCTTATTAGTTTATCATATGAAGGGATATTTTAATATCCTGAGGTTTCATTATCCTACCTTATCTCTAGCTATAATTGGCATATTGGGGCAAAACTCAATCGATAAATAAATTAACTAATAAGGAATTTTAACAGTTACATACACTGTATAAATTTAGAAATAATTGTTAACTAGTTATAGAAAAATAATATAGCACTAAAGTTCACAAGAAACTTAATATGAAATGTTTATGTTTAGCTTCAATTAAGGAATGGACCTTAAATTGTGTTATTTAGTATTGTCAAAATAAATTATGAGTGGAAACTAAAAGAAACCTTTATAAGTAAGAATATGTATGTTACACATTATAGGTTATGTAAATTATAATTTTGTTTCAAGTTACAAAAGAAAGAATTTTAAAGTTATATATTATGTAAGGCCGAAATTCCCTAGTTTAAGAATAAGTAAGAAGGATTTAAAAATCTTATATATATATATATATATTATATATATTTATGTGTGTGTGTGTGTGTGTGTGTGTGTGTGTGTGTATACACACATACATATATATTAGTATGCATTATGGGTTCAATAATAGAAATGATACCATAGGTTTTAATAAAATTTAACTAGCACAAAATTTTAGTCATTTTTATTCATATGATAAAACTTTATGGGTGATGCAATATGTAGATTTTTGCTTGATAGTTGTCATGTCATGATGTAACATGCTTGAATACCATTAAATAATGTCTATGAATGAGTAGTATTAGAGTAAAATGAAACTTTTATGGAACTTTAATGTATGATTGATATTAAATGCCTAAGTTTTAATGGATGATTTGATGGAATAGGCAACTTTTAAGTATAGTAAAATTTTTATAACATGTAATCTAACCTACAGATTGAATCAAATGTAAATTGTGACTATCTCTTGATATTTTGCTATGTGACCTAAAAATGTAGCCACAAGGTCCTAAAGATATATTTTGAGAATCGTATAATAGATGTCTTAAAATGTTTGAGTTATGGTTAACAAAGCAATTATGGGATTTTATTTATGTAGCTTTAAGACAAATGTGAAATGTATTAATAATATATTATTATATTGAATGAAATTGATCACTTTGATTGATTATATCTATATTATTAGCATGTAATATTAAGAAGTAGAATTTATAAATTTCATGTATAACTTGTGTGTTTATATGATGTAGTTAGAATATATAGCTTAGCGCATCGTGTTTTTCGACGTGCAGATTGATAGTAGATAGTGAGGAGCAAATGGACCAGTCCCAGTAGAAATTAAAGATATTTAACAATGAATAGCTGATAGATCATTGCATTTTAAATAATTATGTATCATTATGTGTGTGAGTTCAATGTA
>CANXYI011435376.1:0-13748 GCA_948208565.1 Hura crepitans | reverse complement strand
CTTTTCAATATGTAATTCTAGGACTATTTTATGTCCAAATTTTTAAACATCTTTTTAAGCATCCATAGGTACAAAACAAAACAAATCTAGGCTAATTCCAAGGCCAAACCATAGGCACAAAAGCCATTTTTACATATGTTTCAAATCTAGCATAAGGGCAAAATTAAATATGCAATTACATAGAAACTTTCAAGCCACTTTTTTAGGCATTATTTATAGCCCAGTTTTAAGTCCTATTCAAGTCCATCTTTATGCCATACTAGGGTACATATGATCTCAAATTATTATCAAACTAATTGGACCATGTGATCAAATTATGTATCACTTTTTAAGAAAATTTTATGTCACTAATAAGCTAATTTAAGTACTTTTATTTCTTGCAATTTCAATACCATTTTACACTAAATTATTAACACATTACACTACCTTTATTTACCCTACATTGCACTATACATATATATATGTTTACCTACTTTTCATGCCTTGTACATGTCACACACATATCACACACCACATGTCCTACCATTATATGTCATGTACCATGACATACATATATGTCATGTCATGCCATACCTTATCATAGCATTCGGCCACTTTGATATCATGCACAGAGACATGTTTTCCTCACACATTTGACATATATATCATCCACAAATACATGTTGTGAACACAATTGTACTCATATACACCTAATTTCAAGCCAATACTTATAGGTTACTAACCATCACACATGAAATTCACCAAGAATAGTTGTCAGGTACAAGCATGAATAACATCTTTCATCATGATTTCAAACCAAAATTGCCATAATCTTTATTCAAACAAACTAGACAATTCTAAATTTACATTTTAGTCATTATACAACAAAGACAAGCATCCATATCCATCAAAATCAGCAAGGAAATAAAGCAAACTTTGAAAGCTCTTTGAAACATACTCCCTAATTCACTAAGTGTTCATTTAATCAACACTACCAAAGAGGAAATCAATCCTAAACTCAACATTCTAGCCATCCCAAAGCCTTATTCATGATCCTAGGCATATTAAAACTTAAAGAAAAGGCTTGAAATTCACTTACTTGTGATGGAAGTCCCTTTAATCCATAAGAACAACATAGTTGCAAGCACCAACGGTAGCTTTCCTCCTCCTCTGTAGAACTCTAGATGCCATCCAAATGGCACAAAAACACCTCACGCACTTTATTACATAGGTGCTAATCATGATCCAACGTCAAAAAATAGCCAAAAACCCAAGAAATGGAGGAAAAATACATGGACTTAGCTTTGGGTCTGCATTCTAGACTCTTTGGACCAAAAAATTTTGACAATTTTTTTCTCCTAATTGAGAAGTCATTTCTAACCAATTCTTTCTTCTCATGGTGTCTAATAAGTAAACTTAAATTTAGAGACTAGAATCACTATTTTTGGTGAAGAAATGAAAAAGTTATGGCTAGATTACTCTTCATCTGGTGTCGGCAATGGAAGTCAGAAGGGAGATGAGTTCTTTCTTCAATCTAAGTGGAATTCCACTTGTTTAGTGATATTTCTCACTTGGAAAACATGCTTAGCCACTTAGAATGGTGTGGGCCTCATTTTAACTTGTCAAGGCTATCTCGAAACTTCCTAAACCATCTCATTTTTGTAGCAAACTACAAAAATTCATAGTAATTCACTCAAACCTTAAAAAATTACACCATTTTTTTAAAATTCATATTTCAAGTCCCTCTACTTGTTCATAAGTTTTTGTAGTCAAATACCCTTGAGAGGGTAATTTTTAGGCTGCCACAATTTGCATGCCAACCTTTAAAATTACGAGAATTTTCAAACGACCTCCAATTCTAAAAATTCTTTCACCATTTGACTCGGTGTAATTTTTGAGCTTTAGGGTCCACTATTTTGGGGTCCATTCGGGCATATCCTGAGTCTGTCCTAGCCTAAAAAATTTTTATTACTAAGGGTGCTTTCAGTACAAAATAGATTGTTAGTTCTACTAAAATTTTAAATTTTGCTCTTTTCATCAAATTAAGGCCCCTTAATGTTTCATGACCAGTGTCACTACTTTTACCCATAAGCAAGTGACCCCGCAACTTAGGCACAATTCCCAAACCCTACGGTACTGTTCACAAAGCCTCAGAGCATGGGTATTACATTTCTTCCCCTCTTAAGAAACTTTCATCCTCTAAATTACTTGAATCAAATTAAGGAGGATACTGAGCTCCCATTTCCTCATCTAGCTCTCAAGTACTTTCTCTATGTCTTTATACCTCCATAGCACTATAATAGTGGTATGGACTTATCTCTACAACTATCTCAATTCACGAGCCATACTTTATGCATTTTTCTTCTTTATAATTTATATCTAGTTGTACTTTGATTATTATCATCAGAGTCACATGGAATAGATTCGATCTGTACCCCCTGAGAATAGAAACATAAAAACATTGTGTATTGTTATAGCTCAAGTGGTAGTGCAACCTTGTATTCTAGAGGTCCGACTCTATCAGTACTCTCATAGGGTCTGATGAACCTAGGACTCAATTTCCCCTTTTCCTGGACCTTTGCACCCGTTTCCCCAAAAAACCTCTAGAACACCTTTTCTCTAACTAAATATTTAGTAGCTTTTTATTTCAAGACAGCATATGATTCGTGTCTAATCACAACCACTGTCAATCTTTTTTTGATTAATTTCACTTTTCTTCATCCTCTTTAATCAAATCTACTCTGAACACTTTCTTTCTCTAACTTCACTCTAACACAAAGTGTTCTGTATTGCCTATTATACAATGCCTCATATGAGTCCATTTCTGAACTAAACTAGTCACTGCTATCATAGGCAATCTCTACCAAGAACATATTTATACATATATCTCATTTAACCATAAGCTTACTAATATAGTCTCACAACATATAATCAGATATCATTGTGACCCACTTTTACTGCCTATTAGACTGATGATGATAAACTAGGTTTTAAGCTAGTCTAGTGCCTAAAGTTTCTTGTAGCCTCTTCCAAAAGCTAAAAGTAAAACAAATCTCTCTATCCAAATGATAGTCACTGGTACATCATGAAATCCGACCATCACATTACATGTAGTCTAGCCAACCACTTTAAGGGCTAATCCAACCTAAATGAATAACTTGAACTGTCTTGACCATTTATCAACAATTATCCATGCAACATTGCATTTACCTTTGGTCAATAGTAAACCCATCACAAACTCTAGGTTAACTTTTCTCATTCTCACTTTAGTATAGTTTTAGGGTGCAATAATTCAGAACGACCTTGATGCTCAGCTTTTACTTGCTTGCTTGTTAAATACTTGGTACTATATTCTATCACATCTTTTTCTATACCATGCCATCAATCAATAAAATTTCCAAGCTCAAAAATTTCCTTCCAAACTGCATGGAACAAAGAGCCTTATGTATTTCCTTAAACATCCATACCCTAGATCCTCTGTACAAGATATGCACAATATGTTCTGATGATTTAACTACTCACTTACTGTCAACTCTGACCCTGTGGTCTTCTCCACTTTAGCTTTGCTAATTATTTGAACCATTTACTCATCTCTCATCTGATTCTTTTTGATTAGTTGTTTAAAATCTAACTTTACTTGCAATTTAGCCACTACAGCCTCTTCTATAGTGAATTGTAACCTGACATTCATAGCTTTCAAGGTCACCATAGATTTCTTATACTTAGCATCTGCTATCACATTAGCTTTCACTAGTGGGTAGTCAATCAAGCCATCATAATCTTGAATTAACTCCATTCAGCTTCTTTATCTCAAGTCCCTTCTCTTGACTAAAGGAATACTTCAAGCTCTTATAATCTGTACATATACAACATTCTACTTTGTATTGATAATGCCATTATATGTTTTAGAACAACCACATTGACCACTAGCCTTAAATTAGGGGTAAGATAATCCCTCACTCATGGCTTCAACTATCTTAAAGAATAAGCCACTACCTTTAAATCCATTATTAACACCTAACAAGCCATTCAGTGAAGCATCACTACATATAACAAAGTCATTACCCTATTTAAGTTGAATTAGGATAAGTGCCTCTATCAACATCTACTTTAGCTTAGCAATAAACTTACATGATATTGGTCATCCCAAATAATTTTTACATTCTTTCTAATTAGTCAAGTCAAAGGAGTAACAGTAATGGAAGTCCTCTTATAAGTGCTTTGTAATATCAACTAAACCAAAAAAAATTTATCATTTTAGTTACATTCCCAAAGGGTTTCAATTCTAACACTACCTTACCTTTACTAGGGCCAATTCTAACTCTTTCTATTGAAACTATATGGCCCAAAGAAAAACTTTACCCACCCAATTCACACTTATTAAGTTGGGCACATAACTATTCCTCTCTTTCATGGTTTGCATCACAACCCTTAGGTGTTGTTCATACTCTTTCTAGTTTTTAGCGTACACTATATTATCATTTAAGAGATTTATTACCACCAGTCTACATAAGATTAAAGGTTTGCTCATTGAGATTTATAAAAGCTAGTAAGGCATTGGTGAGCCCTAATGGCATCACCAAGAACTCAAGAAGCCCATAATAGGTCTTGAAAGCAATCTTAGTAATATCAGCTTCCCTAAATCCTCAGCTGATAGTATCAAGATCTCATATATATTTCAAAAGAATGAAGACCAACCCCTCTTAAATGATCAAGAAGATCATCCACCTAGATAGGGGATGTTGATTCTACATGATCACTCTACTCAAGTACCTTTAAGGTAATGAATAACCCAAGTGACCTATCTTGCTTTCTTATAGACAGCTTAGACACTTACGAAAGAGTTATACTATGTCTGATAAAACCCTTATCCCAAAGCTTTTGCAGCTATATTTTTTATGCTATTATTACAGTAGATGCCATCTTATAATGAATAATAAGCACTGGAGTAATACTAGGATACACCTCCACTTTAGAATCTAGTTCTCTTTAGGATGATAACCCCAGTAACTCATTAAAGATACATAAGAGAATTGAGCTTTAATTGAAATATATGCTAGACTAGAATTAAATCATTCAGATCAATGCTATAGGCCAAACATGCCTCACCCCTTTTGAAAAGGAGTCATTATATCTTGATAACAAAAATAAGATTCTCGAAAGGGTTTATCTCACCATCCATTGCTTATTTCAGTCCCCATACAGTCTAGAGGATCTACTTCCTATGTTTATACTCAGTCATAGCCTAACACTTAATAAGTTATCCATCCTAGGATTACTTTAATTTATTGAAATACACTTCAATAAAATCAACAACAATCTATGCCACTAAATCACTAGAGGGCATCTTCAATACACACTGTTCACAATCACACACTACCCTATAGGGTTGTTAACTCCAATGTCTACATCAAATTGCTCAAGCCTATCTACCTATATTGTGCTGGTGCAGTACATACATATGAGGGCATTAAATTAGGGTCTATCAAAGCAAAGACTAAGACATTAGATACACAAAATACCATTCATACCATTTGGTGCTGTAGCTGCTCTTCTTGTTCACACTACACATTGCCTAGCCAAAGCATGAGCCTTAACTTTAAGACCTAGACTAACACTAAACCGCTCTCCTTTAATCTATCTTTGACCTCTACTTTGGGGTGCAACATTAGATATCTATGTCTAAGCACCCTCTTTTTGTGTTTAAGGACACCCTCTATATAATGGTCTCTAGCACCATATTAGAGACATTCTTCCCACTTGCCTCCGTACACTACCCCTAGTGTCTCTTTTGACAACAACCACACATTGACAGTCTACTCTAGAAACCCTCTTATACAAAAGGTACTATCGACCTGAGAAGGTGAGGAGGGTTTATCAGTGGAAGCCTGCCCCGACCTTTAAGTCTAGGTCAGCCTCTACCCCTAATACCCTTTCTCCTTATCTTACCAATCTGCCACTGCATTGGACAGTCCCACAGTGCTCTACCTCTTTCTCTAAAAGAGGTATCCCCATGTTGGTACCATTTCCTCCTTGCCATATGCAACTAATACTGGTACTGCCAAATCTTTCTTCCTGAGGTTTAGCTGTTTGTATCCTTAGCCCTACATTCAGTCCTATCAAGAATCGCTTATAGTCTATATATATATCATTGAAAATAATCACCTCAACATACTTTAGAAATCTAGTAAGATCCTTTAATGTACTACTTCTCACAGTACCAGGACAGGGGTTTCTCTTACCTACTATCAGTTAATCACTCATGACTTTGGCTATTGAGCAACATTACGAGGTTTAAGTGCTAATACATAACCTTCTCCTTATATAACTATGGTTACTAACCAATTAGTTTCATAGCCTCTCTTTTAGGTAATTAGACCAGTCATTTCTTTATTATACAAAACTTTTCCTTATAATCCTCGAATAGCATAATAGTTCAGAGGAATTAGAAACTTAAACATTTGATATCCATGTACTCTACTGAGGAACATTGAACCTTTGCTCTGATACCACCAAATGTGACACCACCTATTAGATTCCTAAAGAAACCCAATAAGCGATGAACTTCCTACCAGGTCACCCATCCTAAAATTTTCCCTATGATCATTTATTTAACATTTACTTATGCCACACAAGACAATTTTATCTAAATCCAAATTAATTTTGGTTAGTTCCTATAACCATTTAGGTTAATATCTTTATGGTTTAGCTAGTACAGAGAGAATATAACACAAACTAGTACCATCAAAAAAATTCTGTAGCACGATATGTGCCTGGGCCCTTATCCCAAAATTACTATTCTCATGTAAACACTTCAATATTATTTATCACAACTCCTAGACCCTTTTGGTCCCCTAGTTATTATCCTACCAACCTCATATATTATCACACAGCAATCACAAGCCTCAAGCCATAGCTAAACACATGTATATAGAGAGCCTTCGGCTCACAACATCAATAACCATTATTTCCATACATATATTAACAAGGAAAATATAGGGTTACTTTACATACATCAATAGTTTAATGCTTAATACACACATAACATATTCATAGCTTAATTACATTGTTTCTACCCAAATTCACACCTAGGTACATAGATATCAAAACTGTACAGCCTTTTTATTCCATCTTAGTTATCCTCAAAACTTTCATCAGCATGCTTCACGAGGCAGGATTCTGCTCTTGAACACTTGTAAACCCAAAATAGGTATACTGAGTATGCAAGATACTCAGTGGTGAACTTAAAACATTTACATGAGGAAATTATGTCTTTTAATACCTATGTAGTCTAATAATTGAATTAATCTTATTATTTGATTTAATTTATATCCCATGGTGCCAAATTACTAAAACACCCCTAAGGCATTTATATGTCAGTAAATAACCTTTTTGATTGTGATAAATTATTTAAAGTAGTTATGATGATTCATAACATTCATGTTTTACATTAATTAATTTATTTAACAACTTAGGTGTAAAATGACCAAAATGCCCTTTAGCCTATATTTCATCAGTTACTTAGAAAAAGTCATCCAATTATGCTTAATTTTTATCATCTATAATTATTTTACTTGTTCACTTAATTTAATTGACTAGCTCGACTAGTAAGATGACACTCAAAAGTATTGGATCTAGAGGGAAATAAACAAGTGTAGTGGTCACCATTCTAGACCTATGCCATTGCACTAGCATGTATGCCATAATGGAGTTTAGCCTATAGTTTCTCCAAACATAAGTCAATAATAGCTATGTGACATAATGGAGATTAACTTGTAGGCCTCCCTAGCCATAAATAAATACCATCAACATCCAGGCGACATAATAGAGATTAATCTATAGACCTCTCTAACAACTAATACATATCATTAACAATTGGGTAACATAATAAAGATTAACCCGTAGACTTTTCTATCCACCAATAAAGTTTACTGCCTGAACATTAGACAACTAGCAACTGCAAAACCCTAAGTTGATCGGTTAACCCATTTAGTGGGTGTCTAACAAATGGGCATAGTAGCTCATTTTAAGTTCCTTTATTGACCAAAAATATTCTTATAATATTTAGAGTCCAAAAATAGATAGTTATAATTTTTATCACAGACTTTATTTTTCAACTACTCTAAAACTTACACTTTCTATCTAATGACATTTTTGTTTTAGGTAATGTTTAACTTGATAGTTATAGGTTATTTTGACAACTTTTGAAGTTAAATTTCGGGACTATTTTAAGTCCAAATTTAACATAGTTTTTAACATCTTCTTAAGCACTTTCATAGGCACAAAACCAAACATATATAGGCTAATTCCAAGGCTAAACCATAGGCACAAAAGCCATTCTTAAATATATTTCAAATCTAGCCCAAAGGCAAAATTAAATATGCAATTACATAAGATCTTTCAAGCCACTTTTTAAGTAATTGTTTCTAGTCATGTTTTAAGTCCTATTCAAGTCATTCTTCATGCCATACTAGGCTACATATGATCTCAAATTATTAAAAAATCAATTACACCATGTGCTCAAATTTTGTATCACTTTTCAAGCAAATTTTAGGTCACTAATAAGCTAGTTTAAGTACTTTTCTTTCTTGCCATTTCTATACCATTTTACACCAAATTATTAACACATTACACTACCTTTATTTACCATACATTACTCTAAACATATATATATGATTACTTACATTTCATTCCATGTACATGTGACACACATATCACACACCACATGACCCACCATTGCACATCATGTACCATGACATATATACATGCCATGCCATGCCAGGCCTTGACATACCATTTAGACATTTTGAGATCATATATATAAACATGTTTTCATCACCAATTTGACATACAGATCATTCATAGATACATGCCATAAACATAGTTATACCTATATACTCTCAATTTCAAGCCAATCCTCATATCTTACTAACCATCACAAATGACATTCAATCAGAATAGTTCTTAGGTAGAAGCACGAATGGCATATTTCATCCTGATTTCCATCCACAATGGCCATAATCTTTATTCTAACATACCAAGCAATTCTAAATTTACATTCTAGTCATTGTACAACTAAGACAAACATCCATATCCATTAAAATTAGCAAGGAAATAAAGTTAACTTTGCAAGCTCTTTGAAATGTACTCATTAATTAACTAAGTGTTCACTTAATCAATAATAACAAAGAGGAAATCAATCCTAAACTCAATATTCTAGCCATCCTAAACCATTATTCATCATCCTAGGCATCATAAAACATGAAGAAAAGGCTTGAAGTTCACTCACTTGTGATGGAAGTCCCTTAAATCCACAAAAATAGCACCCTAGCTAGCACCAACGGTAGCTTTCCTCCTCCTCTGTAGACCTTTAAATGCCATCCAAATGCCATAAACACCTTAAACACATACTCATATAGGTGTTAGGCATGATCCAACAACAAAAAGCAGCCAAAAACCCAAGAAAGTAAGGTGAAACAGCCATGAACTCACCTTTAGGTTAGCATTCTAGATTGTCTACACTGGAATAATTTGATGATCTTTTTCTCCCAATTAAGAAATCCTCTTTACCAAATTATTTTCTCTTATGGTGGCTAATAGGGAAACATAAATTTAGAGACTAGAATCACTATTTTTGGTGAAGAACTAAAGAAGTTATGGCCAAATTACTCTCCCTCTAGCCTGAAGAATATTAGCTAGAAGGGCGATGAGTTCTTTCTTCAATCTAAGTGGAATTCTACTTGTTAAGTGATATTTGCCACTTGGTAAACTTGCTTTGCCACTTCGATTGGTGTGGGCACAATTTTAACATGGGAAGGCTATCTCGACACGTCTTGAACCATTTTAATTTTATTGCAAATTTTGAAAATTCATTGTAATTCACTCAGACATCAAAAAATTACACTGTTTATTTTAAGATTCATAATTTAATCCCCTTTACTTACTCATAAATTTTCGTGGCCAAATTACCTTGATAGGGTAGTTTTTGGACTACCTCAATTTGTTTGCCAACCTTAAAAATTACGAGAATTTGCAAATGACCTCTGATTCCAAAAATTCTTTCACCATTGGACTCAGAGTAATTTTTGAGCTTCAAGGCCCACTATTTTTGGGTATGTCTGGGCACATCACGGGTCAATCATAGCTAGAAAAATTTTTATTACATCAAGGGGTAGCTTTTTCAGTCTGAAATGAATTATTGATTCTGCTAAATTTTTAAATTTTGCTCTTCTCATCAAATTAAGGCCCCTTAAAGTTTCATGACAAGTGTCACTGCCTTTGCCCATGTAAAGGTAACCCGGTAACTAAAGCACACTTCCTGAACTCTTTGGCATTATTTACGGAGCCTCAGAGCATGGACATTACATATGGCCCCCTAGATTATAGACTATAATAATTTATTAGTTTAGCCAAATCTTTAAATTAAATCAATTCTATCATTTTATGGACTCTCGAATATTCATGACCAATACCTCTGCGTCGAGCCTTATGAAGGTGATTCGATGCTCAAAGAACACTTTTTCGACCTCAGTGGTACTATTCATAGAGCCTTGACTTACGGACATTACAACATCATTGGTCTCTATCACCATTTATACATGAGTGCCCCTATCTACTATGAACACAAAACGAATCAAAACATATACTCGAGGTTGTTTAATACATTGTCTGTGTATTAAGGCTGGACTGTAATATACTGTCATTTGCCTGTGCATCAAAAAATGCAGACATGCTGAGTATGCACTCAATGGTGATTTTAATATAATATAGATTGTATCATGTACACATGTAGCATATATTATATAACTCTTATAGCCATGAAAAATTTACTTTATTTATCATTCCTATTAAAATTGTCTAGTTATAGGCATAAACAAGTCATATAATATGATAATTATTTTATTATGTGTTGTGATGCATTTTAATTCAAACCAATTACATTTTTATCCCTTTATTATTACTTATTCCAAGTGAGATGTATTTATGATTACAATTTTACACTTGTTTGCCTTATTTATTCCTTTAAGCCCATACGTGAGAAACAATGCTTTAAGATAGTGGATAATATGATCCAACATATGTAGTGGCCCATATTTTGGACCTCAGTAGCTGCACTTACCTATCTCTACCTAACTGAAGCTATCAGTCACTAGGATCTCCTAATAACATAGTGGTAAGGATAAGTCCTACTTGTCCTTACAATAAAGGGATAATAGGAATCAACCTTAGGAGGACCTCTAAATATACCAAATCATAGTAATAGTGGATAATAAAGATCAGCTTGTGTGGACCTCCTAATATCCAAATAGTACACTTAGTAGGGATTAGCTTATATGGGCTTTATAATACCTAAACATTATGACAAGTAGGGATTAGTCTCGGTAGATCTCCTAATACCTATGTATGCAGGCTAAAATCAAATTCTGGCAGTAACACCCACCATATAATAAGGCAATGATCCTTATATACTATGCCTCTAGTAGCTGACAACTCTCTAGTTTGTCGGTTAACCTATCTAGTAAGTTGTTTAACGAATATGGGCTAAGCTTCAATTATTAACCAAATCACTTATTTTATACAACTAAATTCTTGTTCAACTCACTTATTTTATCATCAATACCATGTCATGTAAAGGTACACATGTTCATGCCTATTAAACCATTACTATTAATGTCTTAAAGTTTAATATCTAACTATCTGTCTTGCTTATTTCGCATAGCCATAACTTCTAGCCATTCCTATCACTGCAGTTCCATATCCTACCACTTAAGTTTAATATAAGTTATTATCACCTTGGTTTCATATTTTATCTTGGCATTACATTATCACATTACACACACATATCACTTATTCATTACTAGTCATCCCATTATTATAATTACGTGCTTTTTAGTACAGATACATATTAAATATCCCTAACCACTATAACACACACCATAAAAGCATCAGACACACCACACAACCATTATATGCTAAGGTATGCATACTTAGTTTCTCTTTAGTTTTGCATCACTATTTTCCCTTTCAATAAATGTTTAGCTTATTTACATGACAATTACATGCCAACCATACACACATATACACATTCCTTTTTAGCCTACCATTCAGTTGTACATAATTCACACACATACATATTATTTTCATATGTTTTCTTTGCTTAATTGGGAATTTCATAATCACCATACCACACATGCAAACTTACCACATGAAAATACATACACATGCATATAATGTCATCATTCCATAAATAGACTCACAAACACATATGTAAAACATGGCCAATACAATGTATACTATATTAAATTCACTTACTATAGGCTCAAAAGCACTTCAATTCTACACCTCAATGCTTGTTTCTTTCTTCCTCCAACAAATCCTTCCCTTTTCTTACAAATATATTAGGTTTTTTGCATTGAAAAATCATACAAAAATTTATAGGAATCAAAACTAAAATCCATTCATATGGGCATCATCTACATCTTAAATACTATATACAAAAATAGGAAACCTTGAAAAAGTACACTTACACTCAAAAATGGCTCTAGTCATTGAGTGTTTAAATCTCATCAAATAAGCATTTTTCTCAATTTTTATAAATAAAATCAAGTTCTAAAGACTGTGAAGGCATGATTTGGTGTATCATGTTAAAGAATTCACTTAGTTTTTAGACTTATATTAAGCAAAAAAAGAAAAGGAGAAGGGGAGGAGATGGTGATAGCCATAGTAGAGAAAAGGAAGAGGAAAATGGGTTTTGCACTAGTGAGACCCTATACATGTGTCCTTTCTTATATTGAGCCTATGGATGGTCTAGATCATGCCATGTATTGATTTGATGGTCCATATCAACACTATTTTTATTTTATGCTTCAAAAGTTCAAATTAAATGTTTAAGGACTCAAAAATTAATGCTTTTGGTGCCGAAAATTCCTAAGAGTCTTATTTAGGGGACCCCTAAAACCTCAAGTCCAAATTCCAAAGGAAACTAGGTTAACTATTCCCTCGTATAATTAGAAAATTCTAATTAAATATTAATTGACCTTAAAAAATTATAATTCCTTCACCATTGAATTATTTAGAATTTTTGACATTCAGGATATCCTATTTTTAGGTCAATTCAGGTATATCCTAAGCCTTTCTCGACATGATGCCAATTGAGGTCACTATTCACTATATATTAGCAAGAAATAATTTATTAGTTTTGCTAAAAGTGTTAATTATTTCATTTTCATTTTTTTTGCCCATCAAAGTTTTATGACTAATACTGCCCCCTCAGTCAACACATGGTGCCTCGAATGCTCGGGAAAACACTATTCAGGCCTTGAGAAGTGCTACTCATGAAATCGGGATTCTTAGGTATTACAATCCTTCCCCTCTTAAGAATTTCTATCCTCTAAATTTAACTGATGGAAACAAGTGAGGTTATTGAGCTTTCATTTGTTCTTTACTCTCTTACCTCTATAACATTTTCACTAGTGGTATAGATTTATTCCTCATTTCCTTGAGCTCTCTGGTTAGTACTTGCACTATTTTTCCTCATAAATTAGGTTTAGCTATACTTAAATTTTGTTCATAGTTATTACAAGAGAAGGATCAAATTTGTGTGGCCTTGGCATTGATACGTGGAACATATCATGAATTTGTTGCAATTTTAGTGGCAATGCCAACCGATAGGCTACAAATTGCACATAGTCTATAACTTTGTATGGACTGATGAATCCCAAACTTAACTTCCCTTTTTTGCCAAATTGAAGTAGCTTTTTTCCATGGTG
>CANXYI011435273.1:0-10626 GCA_948208565.1 Hura crepitans | reverse complement strand
ATAATGATATATGTTAAAGTAGAAATCAAACTCTATTAGATATGGTTTGATCCATGATGAATCTTGCAGACTTACCTAAGTCCTTCTAAGGGTATGCATTAAAAACTGCTATTTATATTTTGAATAGAGTTCTAACAAAGTTAGTTGATGTCATATCATATGAGATATGGTATAACAAGAACCCTATTCTTTCACATTTCAAGGTATAGGGATACCCTGCATATGTGAAGAGAATATTGTCAAATAAGCTTAGGGCTAAGTCTGACAAATGCTTATTTATGGAGTATCCAAAAGAAACTTTAGAATACTACTTCTACCAACCTTTGGAACAAGAAGTGTTTATTTCAAAGCATATAATCTTTATAGAGAAAGAGTTTCTCATGGAAGACAGTGGGAGTAAAATTAAACTTGATGAAGTTTAAGATCCAAAAGCTAAAGCAAATCATCCGACTAATCCCAATTCTATTACTATAGTGTTGAGATAATAGAATAACCTATGGAGACACAAGTTTATTGATGAACTACTAGGATTAGTGTAACAGCTGTATATCGAGGTTCAATAAACAATACCACTAAGACTCAAAAAGTGTGCTTGGGTGTCGGGTCACCTTCATAAGGGTCGAGGTGGGGTACACTGGTCATGAAATATTAAATGGCCATAAAATGATGAAAATGACTTAATTTAAAGATTTAGCAAAACCAATAAATTATTTTCGGCCAAAATTTTGTAGGTTATGGGCTCAGATGGACTTAGGCCTGGAATGACCTAGGATATGCCCAGACATACCAAAAAACATCATACTCTAAAGGTCATAAATTCCCTTGAGACCATTGGTGAAAGAATTTTTAAATTCTAAGGTCATTTGTTATTTCTTCTAAATTTTAAAGTTTCCATGTAAACTGAAATAGTTAGTTAACTATCCCGCAAATGGAATTTGGTTATAAAATTTTACTATGGTCTAAATAGGCTTAATCAAGGATTTTTTTAAAAAAACATAGTGATTTTTAGAGGTTCAAGTGAATTTTAAAAATTTTCCAAAGTTTCAGTCGAAATCGAGTACTTTTGGGAAGCTCGAGTGACACTTGTCACCACCCAAGCTATCCATGGCCACTATAAATACCCCTTATGCTACCTAGACTTCCACTTGGCAAAGTACACTCACCCCTCCATTATTTTCTCCTCTCTTTTTTCTTCTTCACCTAACACCGCTCCTCCTTTCTTTCCTCTATTTTCTTGGCTTCTTAAGTTTAATTCCATAATAAATTATCACAAAAAATCCATTGATAAGTTATAAATTAGTCTTTAAAGGTTTGAGAGCCCATAGCCAAGCTTAGAGTTCAAGAAAATTTAAGGTATCCTACATGTACACCAAAGGGTACTTAAAAAACTGACTTTGTGTGTAAGTGTTCTTCTTCCCTTTCATTTCCTATGAGATTTCATCATCTTAAAATCCCTCATATTCATAGAATTGGAATTAGAGGCTAGTAGAAATTTTGGTGATTATTTTAAGCTATGTCCGTGAATATGTAGGCCAATGGAGAGATAGTGTTCAACAAGGGGACTAAAGGTGCTAAGGTGTAGAAAAAGCTTTAAAGGTGATAAGGTATGTGAATTTAATGTATTTAAGGCATGCCATTATTATTTCAAGTGTAAAGTGTGTGAGATGGTGTATAAAATTAACAGTTTTAGTGGTTAGTGTGTGTGTAAGAATGAACAAAGATTAACTGATGTTAATTCTATAATTGTGGGATGTTTTGATGGAAGAAGTGCATGAAAGGTCATAGACACTCTTTGGCTGAGAGGGTGGGAGAGTGTGAATGATGTGTTATGGCATGTAATATTAGTGTATGTGATGGTAAATAAGGTGTGTACTATGGGATTTAATGATATATGTATGTGTATAGTGGAAAAAGGCATGGTTTTGGATAATGTATTGTATAGCCAAGAGGTTTGAATGGGATTCATAGCATGTATATGGTGTATATGTTGTGTGAATTATGATAGAAATTGGGTATTGGCTTAGGAATGTAAGTATAGGTGTTGAATATGGTGAAATAATGCATATATTTATGTGTGACAAGTATAGTCATGGCATGTATAGGTTGTGTAATGGCATGGCATACATGATATGAGGTGTATGCATGTATACATATGCTAGTATGATGATATGAGACATATATGTGGGATAACATATGGAAAAATGCATGTGTAAAGCTAAAAACTATGTTTAGCCAAGAGGTGTGTGCCACGGGGTAGCATAGTAAGTATGGCATGTTATGGTAGGTAATATACATAAATAGCATGATGGCATGAGCATATGATGCATGCCATGAAATTTGCATGGATTATGTATAATTAGGTGTGGAAATATGGCATGTAAATAGGTAAGTTTTTTATGGAAAATGTGACTTAAAATTGGCACCTAAAATGGCCTGAAAATGGACTTGTAAATGTTAGGCAAAAGTGACCTAAAATAGCCTAAACTTGGGTTGCTAATTGCACCCTATGTAGAATGAATTTGGAATGGCTTTATGGGGGAATAAGAATGGCATTATGACATGTATAATGTGAGAGGAAATGTGGCCTATGTTGGCAAGTTGTCTTTGTATGAAATAGTGCTAGTGAGAAGTGGCTACAGGCCTATAACTATGTACAAAAATGGGAAAAGTGACCTATAACTATCTTATTAAATGGACCATTTAAGAAATGGTCTATGAGTGGTACTTAAAATACATGTAATTGGACTTAAATTTATGAAATGAATTAGACTTCCACTTGACTTAGAAATGCCTAGTAAAAAGACCTAAAACTGTTGTTTGAAAATGACCTATAACTGTCTGGTAGGACCAAAATGCACCCATAACTAACTAGGTCAAAATTTGACTATTGAATAAAATATATAACTGACTATAAATGAATTATAAATATTATAAAATGATGATCAGTAAGTTAATGGACATGAAATTGAGATAGATGGCTAATTAGTTAGACACCTACTGGATGGGTTGACCGGTTAACTTATAGATTAGTAGCTGCAAGATATTGCTACATTTTGATGGATTTGGGAGGTCTATAGACTGATTCTTGGTATTAATATTGTGATGATTTAATTGTGATTATTAGATTTAGGAGGTCTATGGACTAATCCTTGGTATCCATGTTATGATGTTTAATTGTGATGATTAGATTTGGGAGGTCTACTGATTGATCCTTGGTATCCACTATCTGATTTTAGAAGTTTTAGTGAACTAATCCCTACTATAAGACCGGCCAGTATAGTGGTCAGGGTATAGAATGTGGATCGCTATATAGTTTATGTTCCCTCTCGGTCTAATGTCTTAATATGCAGTCTACCTAGTTAGGCCTATTTAATAAATTAAATATTTTATCTGGTGATAGAAATTAACAATACATGTAAAAATGACAATTTAGAGTGATAGGAAGAATAAATAGTTACTTGATCAGACTGAGGAATAAAATATTATTATTTTTGTAACATGAATATTTTTTCTTGCATTTATGCATCTGTGGCATGTCATTTCATTTGAGTGTCTACATGTGACGTGTTTTTAATGCATTAAATTCACTATTGAGTTTTATACTTGATGTACTAATGTTATGGTGCGTAGGTAACAGATAGTAGTAGTCCAGCCTCAAGTATTTTACAGTGTAGTAGCAGAGGCACATAAGGGTATTATATGTTGCATTTTTAATGGTTTATTAGGCATTCAAGTAAATACTGTAGGTTATGAGTCTAATAAGCTCAAAAGCTACAGGTGTTTGTAATAATAAATTATACATGTGATGTAAATAATGTGGCATATTGAATGGTTATAATCTTTATCTTAATTTGATGTTCTTAGCCTAAGGCCTGTGTGATAATGATATGTTTTTGATATATATGTTGATGATGATGAAGGGCCAGAAAGGTCTAGGAGGTGATAGTAAAAGTGTTAAAGGTTATTAGAAGTTTTTTTCTACTGGTTGAAATTTTTAGAATGTCACCCGGGAAGTCGTTGGGCTGCCCAGATTTCTATAGATTTTATAATAGGTAGAGAAGTGACTATTTACACTTAATATACCCTTAATGGAATTATCTAAGTGATAGAGTAAACGTTTATGTAATAATAGTCTAACTAATGAATATTCCATAAGTGTTAAAGAGTGCAATCCTCAGGTAATTTCAGGATGGGTGACCTATAAAAAGTGCATCATTTATTCAGTTTTTTCAAAAATCTTATAGAAGGTGTCACATTTAGTGGTATCAGAGCAATTTAAGTATTCCTAGGTATTTTACAAGAGTGCCAATGTCTAGGAATTGATTATTCTAGTATGCTGCACTATAAAGAGGCTAGTAGGTTATGTTATTTTTGTAATAAGTTAAGATGTCTAATAGAGCATCGGAAGAATGAGAAAAGGAAGTAGCTAGCTATGCTCTTACTACAATACAAGGATTAAGTGATGCAGCCATAGCTGAACCTAGTGATGCAGTATATAGGCCACCACCTTAGACACAACCACAGACACAAGCATCTTATACATTGTTACAATATATAGTAGATTTGTTGAGACATACTTTAGTAGTAGTAGGTCCACCTCCTATACCAGCTTGAGTACCTCCACTAGTAGCACTACCTTAACCCTGAGTGGTATTATAGAAGACATACCTAGAGAGGGTGAAGAAAATGGGGGCTATAGATTTCTTGGGTGCTAAAGGTGATGTATAACAAAGGTAGAGTACTAGTTAGAGAGAACAATAAAGATATTGGAATATCTAGAGTGTATTATAGAAGAGAATCTAATATGTACTACTTCTCTTCTATAAGAAGAGGCATTTCACTAGTGGGACACTATTAAAAGGAAGAGACACCATTAGATCTTACTTGGGAGTTTTCTAGGATGATTTTAGAAAGAGGTACATAATAAAGTCCTATAAAGATAAGAAGAGACATGAGTTCTTTAAACTAAAAATAGAAGGTTTGTATATGAGTATGAGAAAGGTCTTACCAGACTTTATAGGTATGTAGAAGATTTCCTTCCTACTAAGGAAGAGAAATGTAAGAGGTTTGAAAAAAGTCTTAATGTAGAATTGAGAATGCAAATATCTACTACAAAAATTAGAGACTTCTTAGCTCTAGTAGTAGCTACATATGATATAAAGGAAATGGCACAAGAGAAAAGATATGTTTTTTAGAGAAAGAGGCAGTTCACTACAGGGCAAGCTAATTCAATGCTAGGTGCCGATAAAAGGTAGAAGAGGTACAATCTTATTCAGGGCACTAGCCATAATGGCAAGCATAGTCTCAGAGAATGAGATAAGCATTAGGGTAAGTATCTAGGCAAGCATTAGTGTCTAGACCTAGACCATCACACCCAGCTTGTAGTGTTTTAACCACTATGCCAAGGAATACACCTCCACTTTATAGGATATGCCACAAAAGACATCATAGATAGTGTTGGTAGTTATGAAGAGGAGAGTGTTTTATTTATAGGCCCAGAGACCATTACAAAAGGGAATATCCCTAGATATAGCTAGAGGATACTCATACATAGGCATCTGCAGCACCTTAGAGTAAGGTGCAAAGACAAGCTAGGAGTGACTAGCCTAGTAGTAGTAATTAGGGGACTAGATCAAAAGCCTATCTACTAGTTAGACAATATACTATCTGGGCTCATAAGGAAGCAGGAGCTATAGGAGTCATAACTAGTACTTTTTATTTTTTTGATATTCCAATTTTGGCATTAATAGACTTAGGATCTATTCATTCATATATATATATTACATAAGCATGTGATAAAGGGTTAGGACTAGAATATGTAGATTTGGATATTCAAGTTAGTAATCTCATAGGACAAAGTGGGATTTTGAATAAAATATATAAGCATTGTTTATTGATGATTCATGAATAATTATTTTCTACTGATTTGATTGAATGACTATTCCATAAATTTAATGTTATTTTGGGAATGGACTGGTTGTCTAAACATTAACCTATTATTGACTATAAAAATAAGAAGCTGACCATCTAGACCATAGAATGGTAGGAAGTGATAGTATTGGGTGAGAGAATCCTTTTGAATAATCTCAACTCAGCTATTATAGTAAGAAAACTCATCTGTAAGGGTTGTGAGGCATACCTAGCCCATGTTATTGATACTAATACTTCCACACTTAGCCTCGAACAGATTCCAATAGTTTCTAAATTCCTTGATGTATTTCTTGATGAGTTAATAGGATTACCTCCATAGAGGGAACTAGACATTGAAATTGAAGTGTATCTTTGAAAAACTCATGTATCCATTACTCCTTATTGAATGACACTTATTGAGTTGAAAAAATTGAAGGTGCAGTTACAAGACTTGTTAGACAAGGGTTTTAACAGACCTAGTATTTCTCTATGGGAAGCACCTGTGTTATTTATAAAGAAGAAAGATCAATCGCTCTTACTGTGTATTGACTACAAGGAGTTAAATAAAGTGATAGTGAAGAATAAATAGCCTTTGCTAGAATAGATGATCTTCTTTATCAGCTTTAAGGTCTAGTATCTTTTCCAAGATTGATTTGGGATTAGGGTACCATCAACATAGAATTGAGGAGACTGACATTCCTAAAACTACTTTCAAAACCATATACATGTATTATAAGTTCCTAATGATGCCATTTAGACTCACTAATGCTCCTATGGACCTAATGAATAGGGTATTTCAACCATACCTGGATCAATTTGTGGTAGTATTCATTTATGATATTATGGTGTACTCTAGAACTAGGAAAGAACATGAACAACATATTAGGGTTGTGTTATAGACTCTATGAGAAAAATAGTTGTATACTATGTTGAATAATTGTGAGCTTTAGCTAATTGAAGTGGCTTTCTTGGGACACCTAGTGTCAGTAAAAGGTATTAGAGTTAACCCCAACAAGGTTAAGGTAGTGGTAGAATAGGAGCCTCTAAGGAATATGACTAAAATAGAAAGCTTATTATGACTTGTTGGGTACTACAAAAGATTTATGAAAAGGTTTTCAATGATAGCAGCACCTATGACTAGGTTAATTAGAATGAATATGAAATTTGAATGGGATGCCAAATGTCAATAGAGTTTTAAGAAGCTAAAAAAGATGTTAATGAAGGCTCATATCTTGATTCAGTCTAAACAAGGGAAAGATTTTATTATGCACAATGATGGTTTAATAAATGGATTGGGTTGTGTGCTAATGCAGGAAGGAAAGGTGGTAGCATATGCTTTAAGATAGCTAAAACCACATGAGAAAAACTATCCTACTCATGAAATGGAGTTAGCTACTATTATCTTTGCTTTGAAAAATATGGAGGCATTATCTGTATAGGGAAAATGTTACATCTATATAGATCATAAGAGTTTGAAATATCTCCTCACTTAAAAGGAGTTAAACCTGAGATAGAAAAGGTGGTTAGAACTGATAAAAGACTACAATTATCTAATAAATTACCACTAACAGAAGGCAAATGTTGTTATAGATGCACTAAGCATGAAATTTATGGTAACACTAAAAAGCCATAAATGCCAAGTTAAGGTATACAGAGGAAAATGCTATTTTGGTAGAGTTACAGGTTAAACCTAACTTTTAACAATAGATGAAAGAAGTATAGGCTAAGGATGAATAGTTGACATAGATTGTGGGTAATGTTAATTAGGGGAAGGCAATAGGATTTAGATTGAGTGCAGATAGATATCTATATTACCATAATAGATTATGTGTACCTAGTATAGATGACCTAAGGTTACAGATACTTAAGGAGGCATATGAAGCTCCTTATGCTATACACCTAAGTAGCATTAAGATGTACTTAGATTTGAAACAACATTATTAGTGGTCAGGGATGAAGTGAGACATAGTATAGTATGTGGTTAAATGCTTAACATGTTAGCAAGTAAAAGCTAAACATCTAGTTCTTTCTAGATTGCTACATCCTATAGTAATACCAGAGTGGAAGTGGGAAAGAGTCATAATGGATTTTGTGATGGGACTGCGTATGATAAGAAATAAATGTGATTATGTGTGGGTAATTATACATAGATTGACCAAGAGAGCATATTTCATTCCTTTTAGGACGGATTATTCTTTGGAGAAACTGGCACTATATGCAGATAAGATTGTAAGTCTCTATGGTGTGTTAGTTGCTATTATTTCTTACAAAAACCCTAAGTTTACTTTAAGGTTTTAGAAGAAATTACATAAAGCTTTAGGCACTAGAATGACCTATAGTACAACTTTTCATCCTTAGATTGATGGAAAGTCAAAAAGGATGATAGAAGTGTTAAAAGATATGTTGCATAGTTATGTTATTGGGTTTAAAGGTGGTTGGGATCAATACTTGTCTTTAGTAGAGTTTTTATATAATAACAACTACCAAGCTAGTTAGGGCATGGCACCTTATTAGGCACTGCATGGTAGAAGGTGCATGACTCCTCTATGTTAGAGTGAAGTTAGGGAATGCCAAATTTTAGGTCTTGATTTGATTAGAGATGTAGAGAATATGGTCAACCTTATCAAAGAGAGATTGAAAGCTACCACTGATAGGCAGAAGTCCTATGCTAATTTAAAAAGGAAAGATATTAAGTATGAAGTAGGTGAGAAAGTGTTTTTAAAGGTATCACCATGGAAAAAAGTACTTAAATTTTATAAAAAGGGAAAGTTGAGTTCTAGATTTATTCGACCTTATGAGATTATAGAAAGAGTGGGACCATTAGCATAAAGGTTAGCCTTTCCATCTAAGTTATAACAAATCATGATATGTTTCATGTTTCAATGCTCATAAGGTATAGAATAGATCCTTCCCATGTGCTTCCAGTACTGTACATCGAGGTATAACCAGATTTAAGTTATAAAAAATAACTAGTACAAAATTTGGCAAGAGAAGTCAAGCAGTTGAGAAACAAATAATTACCACTAGTCAAAGTACTATGGGAGCACTATAATACTAAAGAGGCCATGTAGGAATCAAAAAGCAAATGAAAGCTTAGTATTAACATTTATTTACACTAGGTAATTTTGAGGATAAAATTTCTTAAGAGGGGAAGAATTGTAACAGCCGTAAGTTAAGGCTCCGTGAACAGTACCACTGAGGCTCAAATACTGGGTCACCTTAATAAGGATCAGGGTGAGGCGTACTAGACATGAAACTTTGACTGGCCATAAAATGATGAAATTGACTTAATTTAAAGATTTAGCAAAACCAATAAATTATTTTACACTAAAATTTAGTGAGTCATAGGCTTAGATAGACTTAGGCTAGGAATGACCCGGGATGTGCCCAGACGAACCTAAAAATACCATACCTTAAAGGTCAAAAATTCCACTAAGACCATTGGTGATAGAATTTTTAAATTTTGAGGATGTTTGCTATTTCTTCCAAATTTTAAGGTTTGCATATAAATCAAGGCAGGTATTTAACTATCCCACCAATGGAATTTGGCTGTCAAATTTTATTAGGGTTTAAATATGATTAATTAAGGATATTTAAAATAAACATGGTAATTTTAAGAGGTTCGAGTGAATTTTAAAAATTTCTCTAAGTTTCAGCCGAAATCCATTATTTTTGGGAAGGTCGAGTGTCACGTGTCACCACCTATGCTATCCAAGGCCACTATAAATACCCCCTCATACCACTTAGACTTCTATTTAGCAAAGTACACTCACCCCTCTACCAGTTTCTCCTCTTTTTCTTCTTCCTCACCCGATGCCACTCCTCCTTTCTTTTCTCCATTTTCTTGGCTTTTCAAGTTTAATTCCACAGTAAATGGTCACCAAAAAATTCCATTGATGAGTTAGAAATTGGTCTTTAAAGGTTTGGGAGCCCATAGCTAAGCCTAGAGTTCAAGAAAATTCAAGGAATCCTAAGTGTACATCAAAGGGAGCTTGAAAAACTAGCTTTATGTGTAAGTGTTCTTCTTCCCTTTTTTATTTTATTTACTAGGGGAATTTATCATCCTAAGACCCTTTATATTCATTAAATTGCAATTGGAGGCTTGTGGAATTTTTGGTGATTTTTCTAAGCTATGTTTGTGAATATGTAGGCTAAAGGAGAGATAGTGTCTAACAAGGGGATAAGGGTGCTAAGGTGTAGGAAAAGCTTTAAAGGTGATAAGTTATGTGAATTTAATGTATTTGAGGCATGCCATAGTTATTTCAAGTGTAAAGTGTGTTAGAATGGTGTATAGAATTCATGGTTTTAGTGGTTAGTGTGTGTGTGTAAGAATGAACTAAGACTACTCTGATGTTAATACAATGATAAATGAATGATTTTAGGGATGTTTTGATAAAAGAAGTACATGAAAGGTCATGGCCTCTTTTTGGTTGAGAGGGGTAGGTGAGTGTGAGTGTTGTGTTATGGCATGTAATATTAGTGTATGTGGTGGTAAATGCAGTGTGTGTCATAGGATTTCATGATATATGCATATGTATGATGGAAAAAGGCATGGTTTTGGATAATGTATGGTATGGCTGAGAAGTGTGAATTGGATTTATGGCATGTATGTGGTGTATATGTTGTGTGATCATGATAAAAATTAGGTGTTGGCATAGGAATGTAAGTATAAGTGTTAAATATGGTGAAATAATGCATATACTTGTGTGTGAAATG
>CANXYI011435144.1:0-11599 GCA_948208565.1 Hura crepitans | reverse complement strand
TAATATTCTTCACTTTTCCTTTGTGTCCTTAATTAAATCTGGTTCTATGAGCTTTGTTTCACTGAGCTCATTCTAGCATAATGGAATTTTGCACTTCCTTCCATACAACACATCATAAGGAGCCATACCAAAGCTTGTTTGATGGCTATTATTTTAAGCAAACTCTACCAATGACAAATACCAATCCCAGCTACCCTTAAACTCAATGGCATAACTCTTCAGCATATCTTTTAACACCTATTAAACATGCTTCAACGTGAGCATAATATTATATACTACTTAACATCAAATCACTCAAGTATAAAAGTATTACCTAAATCACACTTTCTAATTATCCATCAGTCTATAGATGAAATACCATATGAAACTCAATCAAGTAGTTAAACCCATATGAAGTTTCTTCCAAAACCTCAATGTAAACTGTGGGTCTCGATCTTTTATAAATGAAGATGGCACTTTTATGTAATCTAATGTTCTCATCAATATATAATTTAGCAAGCTTTTATAAAGAGTAGTGCATCCTTATTGTTATAAAATGAGTGTAGACACCTTTATTTTTTGCTGAGGACTTTCTTATGTATTCGAACTTTGACTCGACCTAAAAAGCTTGTGGTGCAACCCAAAATGCATAAAATATAGGGATCTGTGTCGGTAGCGGAGGGCTTGGGCCAATAGGCCCAAGCTCAAAGCCCAACACTAATTCTAATGGGGGTGTAAGGGCGAAACCCTTACAGTATAAACCCATTCACCTTTTTAGGCCTATAATGATAACCAAAGATAGGTTCAAGTAACAAGGCTAGCAACTTGAAACCTAAGTCTGCATGGACCACCATGGCATAAGTCCGTACAAACTTAATGCAATGAGGTCTGCACCATAGCCAGCCTAGACCAAGTAAGCCTAAGGCCTAAGGTCTGCATGGACAAGCCAAAGATCATGTCCCTATAGACTAATCTAACTTAGCCTAAAGCCCAAGGACTGATGAGAAAATTATGCCTAGGTTCGTACGGACTAAGCCATGGAAGTCTACACAGACCTACCAATGTAAAACTTCCAAAAGTGTGGAATTCCTATTCAGGCACTAATTCGTAATCTTAGAGGGATTCTATCTCCTTTAGACAAAATAACTTAAACTCTAAGCCTATAAATACTCACTTTAGGGTATGAATAGAAGGGGGAAAAAGGACCTAAGGAGGATCTAATAGGAGAGGAATACATAAAAGACACAATTAAAGACAATTGACATAAGATTAGTTCTACTAGTCCTAAGCCATCACTAAAATAATCATTCTTCCAAAACCTAACAATTGTCTTGTGGCTTAGTGTTAATTTCAAGGTAAGATCTTAGGTTCCTTCCATTATATTCATTAATTTATTTGAGTTGTTTGCTTAACTAATGATCTCCCATGATTAATTGTCATGTGAGGTGATTCTATGTAATCCCCATGACAATTATAAGAGTAGGTAAACCTTTCAAATTAGTTTAAGAATGTCCTAATCATAGAAAATTGTAATCACACATACATTATAAAACTAATGACTAAGTCTACATGAACCTATTTTGAATGATAAGAGGTCCGCACGGACCTATAAATTGAATGTTTATGTGATAAGAGATCCGCATGGAACTATAAGTTAAATATGCATGCAATATGAGGTTTGTACAGACCATGATATGATAATAGTATCATGTTTACTTTGTCTATTATGTTTTAATGTATTATGTTCACCATGTTAGTATACCTTTGTAATTGTATCATATTGTATGATCATTCTATTCCTTAACATGCATATTATTAGTATTTTGGAATTAATATAGGTCTGCATTAGGATCATAGTTCGCATAGTCATATTAGTCTTTTGTATGTTTGTTCTATTTTATAGTCCACATAGACTCCCTCTTATGAGGATCATAGTCAACACGAACAATCATATTTGATTTCTAGTCCTCACATGTATCTATATTTCTCACCTTCTCTATAGGTTCTTTATGTGTTCTTTATATGGTATTATTAACCTTTTCTCTTTTAAGTTGCATGCAAGTGACCATTCTAACTGTAGTAGAGGTCTAGATGGACATAATATCATTTATGCCATAGTCCATATGGACTAATGTTAGAGCCTCATAGAGTCCACATGGACTAGTCGACATATAGACAGTACCATTCTAATACTTTATTTTATTTTCTTTGGTTTTGTACTTATTATTTCTTCTTGTTTATTCTTGGTTGTAATAGGTAGTAAATAACCTATTTTACACATCAATTGCTTAACTTTCATGTCAAATGATTTTATAAATAATTGGTATTTTTTTAAATAAAATGGTTTAAGTTTTCTTTAATCAAAAGTCATATGAAAAATGTATTTTAATAAAGGCCAATCTTCTAGAGATAAGAGTTTGCCAATTACCGTCAATTCTTATGGAATTACGAGTAATTGTTAGGCTATGCTGCAAGTAATTAATGACATACTTTTTAGATGTACAAATATGTTTTTTTGTACTCTTCACACTTCACTTTATTTACATGAAAAGGTGACATAAATACTTTAAATATAATGCATACTTAATTGAAAAGGGATTGATAACTGTTACAATATACGAAGAAGGCATATTATTGGGGAATCAATAAAATATAAATTTTGAACCTTTTTGGTATAGAAGATCAGAAGCCTTGGTCTAAAGGCTAGGTGGCGACTCCACTAACTAGTCTCATCCCCAGTAAAAATATCATAATCTCTACAATGAGCTATCTTGGTTAACCAGTCAACCACGACCCATACTAAATCATATATGCTACTTATCATAGGTAACCCTACAACAAAATCTATAGTTATCCTATCCCATTTCCATTATAGAATTGCTATAGGGTGAAACAATCTAGATGGAACCTGATGTTCTGCCTTTAATTTTTGACAAGTAAAGCACTTGGTTATATAATCTAATATATCTCTCTTCATGCCGGGCCACCAATAAGATAATTTCAAATCTTGATACATCTTTGTGCTACCAAGATGTATAACATAAGAAACACTATGAGCTTCTAGTAAAACCTACTTCTTTAACTCTTCCACATCTAGTACACATAATCTATCATGGTAGTGTAGATAACCATCACTCTTGACTTTATACTCAATAGGCTTCCCCTCTTGGATAGCACTAGTCACACACATTAGTTTATGATTATCCTTCTGACAATCCTTGACTTGCTATAATGAATTGGGCTTAACTTGCATCTTTGCTAACAAAGCATCATTACTCACAAGCTATAATCTGACATATATGGTCCTCATGGCTGCCATTACCTTCTTACTAAGTGCATCGGTCACTATATAAGCCTTTCTAGGATGATAGTTGATCAAACAATCATAATCCTTGATCAACTCTATCCATCTCCTCTATCTCAAGTTTAACTCCTTTTGTGTAGAAAGATACTTTAGATTCTTATGGTCAATGTAAACATAGCATTTGTCTATATAAAAGATAGTGCCTTTATTTCTCTATATCTTTGGAGCAAACACAATAGCTATAAGCTCTAAATCATTAGTAGGATAGTTCTTATCTTATGGCTTTAGCTGCCTCAATACATAAACAATAACCTTGACATCCTGCATCAGAACATAACCAATTATAGGATGCATCACTATATAGGGTGAAGTCCTTCCCAAAAACTAGCTAAATAAGACTAGGTGCTTCTATCAACATCACCTTAATCTTGTCAAAACTCTTTTGACATTTGTTATCCAAGATAAACTTAACATCCATTCTTAATAGATGAGTCATAGGTGCTACTATCAGAGAGAAACCCTTGACAAACCGTCTATAATACCTTACCAAACTAAGGAAACTCTTGATCTCTAGGGTGTTCTTGGGTGTCTTCCACTCTATAACTACCTCAATCTTACTAGGATCAACTCAAATACCTTTTGTTAAAGCTATGTGCCTAAGAAAAGACACTTCACTAAGCTTGCTAAGCTTAGCATATAGCATCTCAAATCTTAAAATTTGTAACACTACTTTCAAATGTTGTTCATGATCTTTGAGTAGACCAAGATTTCATCTATAAGAACAACTACAAATTAATTTGGATACTATTTGAATACATTATTCATCAGATCTATAAAAGCTATAAGAACATTAGTAAGCCTAAATGGCATTACCAAAAACTCATAATTGCCATATCTCTTTCTAAAAGCTATCTTTGCCACATTAGACTTTTTTACCCTTAACTAATAATAACTAGACCTCAGATCAATTTTAGAAAACATTTTAGCTCCTCTAAGTTGATCAAATAGATTATCAATCTATGGTAAGGGATGTTTGTTCTTGATCATCACTTTCTTTAGTTGTCTACAATCCGTACTAAATTGAATGGACCAACTTTCTTTTTAACAAACAAAACTGGTGCTCCTTATAGTGACACACTCGTTCTTATAAAACCCTTATCAAGCAACTTTTAAGTTGATTTTTCAACTCTTTTAACTCCGTTTGTGCCATCTAATATAAAGTTATCGATATCAAAGTAGTGCCACATGGAACCTCAATACTAAATTTGTGTTCCCATTTGGGTGGCAAACTGGACAACTCTTTAGGAAAAACATCCATGAACTCTGACACCACTAGTATTGTACTAGCATTTGGCTCATCTCTAAAGGTGTTATAAATGTGAGGTAAGAAAACTTGACATCCTTTCTTCATCATATGTATTACTATCATAGTTGATACAACATTGGACAAAAAGTCCATTATCTCACCCATAATTGTAATCTCAGAGCTATTTTTAACTGTAAGAGTTATCCTTTTTAACTTGCAATCTACTAATGGTTAGTACTTTAACAACTAATCCATGCCTAATATTAAGTCAAAGTCATCAAATGATAACTTTATAAGGTTAGCCAAAAACTTATGCCCTTGAACAATTAAAGGATACTCTTTATAAACATTATTTATAGTGACATGTTGATATATAGGATTGCTAACAAAAATCTCTAGGTTAAGAAACTTAAAATCTAAACCCTAGTCTTGTGCTCCTGTTATGCATATATATGAATGTGTAAACCCTAGATCTATTAAAGCCAAAGTAAGTGAGTCAAAGAGAAGAAATGTACCAGCTATGACATATAGTGTATCAGCCTCCTCTCTGGCTTTGGTGGTATACTGCTTAGTAGGAGCTCTATGCTCAACTATAGTCTCTGTCCAATCTCTCTAAGCCCTATTAGCTCTCTATCCTTGATCTCCCTTCTAGTCTCTAATGAAAGCTTATGCATATCCTTATCAAACATCAGCCTTTTTTGAATAATCTTTATGAAAATGATCAGACAATCTACAAGAAAAACATACTCTTGGCTTTAGCTTTCAACACTCCTTAATGTCTCTTGTGGCAAGTCTAACACTAAGGTATTTGGTCACTCTTAGCTATCTAAACTAGTGTACTGGTAGCCTAAGATTGCTACATTGTCTTACTCTTATTGCTTTATATTTTTTTTTTGGGATTGGCCTTACTTTTGTGTATACTATGGTACCCCATACTGATTCCCCTTAAACTTTTTATTAGATTTTTAAAATGTATTGATTCTTCTAATATAATTCCCTCTTCTCTTTTTAAACCCTTTCTATAGAGTGAGAGACTGAAACTAGCAATGTGAAATCCTTAATCTTCATAAGAACTACCTATGATTTGATATCTACATGTAGTCCCTCTTTAAACCTCTTGCACTTATCACCCTATATTGAAATGGCCTCCTTGGCATACTAACTAAGCATGGAAAAATCTTTCTCATATTTTCTAATGGACTTTTGCCCCTAATTAAGGTCCATGAACTATTACCTCTGGTAATCTAAATAGTCTTCAGTAATGTACTTTTTATGGAATTCTATCAGGAAAAAGTCCCAGGTTAACTTATCCTTTAACTTGTACCTTATCAGGTCTTCCTATCATTTTAAGGCCTCTTTATAGAGCAAGGATGTGGCACAAATTACATTCTCTTAAGGGGTGCAGTACATCTACCTCATTTTCTTTCTTTTTTTTTGTACAGTCTAACTAGTACTCAGCTTTCCTAGGCTCTATAATGCCTTTTCCCTTAATGTACTTGACTTTTATTTTCTTAACTCTCTCAAGGTAGGTTGTTTGGAGTGCTAAAGGAACCTTAGCTATAGTGCAGGTGGTAGAGTAGTAGCTATAGCCTATCTCAAGAGCTGTAACATCTCTTACAAAAACATTAGTAGCATTAAAGCTATATATGATACTTATCTCACTACACTACCTATAATGGATACAATTCGATCCAACTCCTATCCCATAAACATGAAAGCCTATCTCTCAACTTCCTTACCCTGGTGCAATGTGTGATCGATCATCTTATCTATAGATAAGTGAATAATTTGTAAGCCTTAATATAATAAAATTTATGATGTATAAACTTAACCTATACACTCATATGTTTCCTAGGAATGCCTAAACTAGAGCTCTAATACCACCAAATGTGAAACCCCTTACCCAGTTCGAACATTGGCTAGTCACCAAACTCAACTACGAGATATGCACACAAACAAAATATTTGAACACTTACCATATTCTCCCATTTAAAACATTCTAAACAAATATTTTATCTTATAAAAATATGGGTTTACAAAAATTTTTCAAAAACTAATTACTGTTTATATTTGGAAAATACTTGTGTCAAAAATCTGGCAGCATAATGATTGTACCGAGACACTTTACCAACTATGAATAGTAACTTGTATAATAAAAGCACTTCTATAACTTTTTCTCATCATTCTCAACTCCTGTAATCCTTTTAATCGCTTTTAAATCATAAATCAACTTAGCATAGATGCAACATTTATCTCAACATGTAGTCAACACATATCAAAAACCAACTTTATAATATTATAGACCTTTCGAAATCCAAAAATTAACAATTAAACTAGTTTAAGCCCCATTCACCATAGTTACATCCATATAAGTGATAACTAACTATACATCATAAAATTTAGATCAAAATACACCAAAAAGTGCAAAAAGAATCTCTCTTTTGGAAACTTGACGATCTAGGCTTACGCCTCAAATTGTCACCTTATCTATGCATCGCAAAAATAGATGATACGCTATGTAATAGCTTAGTGGTGTAATCAATATAACTTGTAAAAATATGGTAATTAACATCATCCATTAATACATAGAATATGAATATTCCCATTGTAACATTATATGCAACATTGATAATATTATATGCAACTACAATAACATAATGTAAAACACGCATATGCTGCTTAATTAGAATTATAAATCATGCATTATATTAAGTAGGTCATATATTGAATTTATGTTCTCATTATTCATTAATAGCAATTTATTAAGCCTAAACTCAAGAAATAATAACACTATGGATAGCAGAGTATTTTGGACCACCTAAGCCCTCGGAACCATGTAAGCCCCATGGCATCAAACCCGAAGGTCAAAAAATCATAGACCCATGGTCAACTTGCATCATACTTAAAAGTTAAAAAATCATATCATCAATAAGCATCTGACTTGAAGAACAGAAATAAGATCTAGAGATCAATGCATTAAAGCTATAGGTTACTACATAAAAAGTAACCTAAAGGTTCATACATCACAACTTGAAGGCTACGGAGCTACCAAAGTACCCTAGTAGCTGCTATAACTCCTAGCTGACAGATCAACCTATCCAACTAGGTTGTTACTTGCATGGGCTATTAACCATTTACTTTTTGTTTCACTATATTAGTACCATTTAGTATCGCTTTTAGTTACATTAGTTTAGCTAATTAATGACTAAACTGGGAAAAATGTGTTTATAAACTTATTAAAGTTTTATGACATGCTAGGTATATAATTAATGCCAGACTTCAATTTTCTACATGCATATACTAAGGAATGCATTATCTTATCACCATTTCATGTTCAAAGCATTAGGCATATTTATGGCATTATATTTGCCATAACATGGGTACATGGTTTATAAGTTCATGCATAAGTATTATATTCATAAGTACGTAATTGCATGCCCTTAAAGCTTTAATGTCATTACATGCAAGTCATACACATCATTAATACTATAGGCACTATAACAAAGTGATAGGCCTCATAAAATTTAGAGAACCTTATAAATGCATTATATCATACATTTGACTAATGAAAGAATGCATTTTCATATTATGACTCTTTTATGTAATAATTACTCATAAAATGATTTAAGCATATAATGTTTAATCCATCAAACTTAATTCATCAATTATTCACATATATCCTTTAACTATCATAAGACATGGACATATATCCATAATATAATAATCACATAATCATTCATGCATATAGCATGCATATTATGACCTCTTATCTCTAAACCCACATATATAACCCCAATAAGATATCACATATTCAAAAATCCTCATTTGCATACATTATATGCCATAACATACACAAGTACACATGCACCTAGGCCATTTGACCATTATGGTTTTTATCCTTTCATAATGCCATTTATCTCTTATTTCATCACTTTCATGTTCATATCATCACTTACAATCATTTATGATTAATTATCATTCATGACACACATTTTAAAATACATATATCCACATATATGCATAAGGAAACAACATGCATGCATCATATGACACATGGCTATAATAACTTCAAACCCTCTATATTGCCATCTACCTTTCCAACCATCATTCTTTATCTTCCTATAGCAATTTAAAATTATTTATGAACACATTTCATATATTTCATGCATATAGGTTGCAAATATCCATACATATAACCTCACATCACCATTTTTTCCATCATGCAATCTTAAGCTCTAAACATCTAACTCATACATTTTGTCTTTATAAATCATGTTCACATAAGCATTTGACCTTATACATTACACACACATTACATTTTTTATACATAGGCTCATTATCTTACACATACATGTATTTATCATTATTCCCATATCATTATTTCATATCCCTAACATCCATTAACATCATAATCATTTTCATCATACATCATCTACAACTTACATCACCATTAATTGCCCATTGACACATTAATTACTCATTAATGACATTTATTATAATATGGAATTTCTAGAAATACTCAAATTTAGGCAATTTATATTGATTACACATATCAAAAGAGTCATAACACACTCTTAAGACCTACTCATACCTTGCTGTTACTTTTATCTTAGGTTTTGTCAACTACTTCAACTGCCTATTATAGATTCATTTTGTAAAAAATTCTAATAAATCATACGAGCAATAAAAATAAAAACCAATCCCATATATCCAATTTTGGAAACTTAGGGAACCTAGTAAAAATGTCAGAATTCAAAAAAACTTACCCAAAAAATTTTGAGTTGCTATTTATCGAGGCAAAAAATAGGACCAATCGCTTAAATTTTCATGCAAATTAAGGTGGAATTCACTTATTAGGGTCTTAGAGGCTAAGATCTATGTCTTAGATAGAAGAAATCAAGCCATTTTTTTATAGAGAAATGAAGAACAATGGCTTTCTTTGGCTCCCTAGGCATCGGCTGCTCTCAAAATGGGTGAAAGGGATGACACTATTCATCCTTTAACACATTTTGACCCCCTTTATAGTTTTTTTCAGTCTTTCTTGCCTTATTTATTACATTTAAGAGGCTTATTATTATCCATAATTCAATCCTCAAAAACCTTTGAAAATCTATACTCAAAAAGTGTAAAAATTCGATTAAAAATATAGATTTTAAGGTTACTCGATTTTAGTAAAAATATTTCCCATTCTCCAAAAATTCTAATTCTAATGCCAACAGGCTAATTAGAATTAATATTTATCAGGTTATATTAACCTCAAAAATTTTTTGAGAATCTTTTGAATATTTTACAGTTCAATTAAAACTAGATCATTATTCACATGACACTACCATAAATTTTAACTATTGTTTTTAACCACCTAAAGAACTTCATTTTAACTTCAAATTTCACCCATAATTATGTTTAAGTAATACTTTTATTTAGTAGAATTAGTACCCTTGGCCTTGGAAAATACTATTTACATATTGAAAAGTACTATTCATAACACTAGGATTTTTTAGGCATTACACTTGCTTTTGTTAATGGAAATATAAAAATCTTATTCAATAAGACAAGATAAAGAAATAATATTCTTATTTAAATGAGGTACACAATAATAATTATTAAGTTCTAATACAAGTTTAGAAGGCAAATCTAAATGATATATTCCTACAAATAATGAAACAACTCTTGCTCCAATTGCCACTCGTAGGTTCACATCACCCTTGTTCAACCTCATACTACTCTTTACTCCCTGCAAATCAGAATCAAGTGAGAACAATAGTAGGTATCCAATACCTATGCTTAATTATCAATAATAGTACCAATATTAACCTTAATGATATTAACACTTGAAGTACAGGTATATTCATACTTCTCCATCTTATGAGACTCAAGTTAGGCCTTGTAATTCCTCTTTTAATGATAGGTGTCACCATAATAGAAGTACGTGACACCTTTAACCTAGTCCGATCACCAAACTTAAATACAAAGTAGCACACAAATTGATATCAACACTCATTTATTGAAAAACCCAAATAAGTTAAAACCTTTTTGAAAGCATTTTATTACTTTTAAACTTTTGAAATCTTATTTAATTATAAAATTTACTAGTCAGTTTAAACAATTTTTAGGGATCCTCGGGTCAAAATTTTGATAGTATAATAGCAATGCCAGGATATTATCCGAAAATGAATAGTACTTGTAAGTTTAAAAACACTTCTATAATCTTATTTCACATAACATTTCAACTATTGGGATCCTACTAATCCACCTAAACATCTTAACACAATATGTGACACCCCTTACTAAATCCCTTAGGAGACCCTATAGGTGATGCATACATTTTTATGTCAGTAGTACCATTCTTAACACTCTTATTACTTCCATCAGTTAAACTTACTTTTTTACTAAACTCACTTCGTGTGTGTTTTATGTTTTGTTAAAGTGTAGTCATACAAAATGCCACTTTCAGATAATTATGAGTTATTTCCAAAAACATAGAAATTTTGGTAGCATAACAACTATCTGAGTTCTATCCCAAAATTTTAAAAAGCCTGTTTAACACTTTTGTAAACATTTCACAACACCTAGACCCATCTGGTCCCCCATTCTTTGCCTAACATCTACTTAATCACACATCAAACTCAGGCCTTAAGCCACAAATAAAGTATACATATATATATAGAGCCTCAGGCTTACTTCATTATCACATATTATAGCTGAACAAACATTCACAAGAAAGGCATATAGGACTATTTACTTACATCAACAATTTATGTAACTTATATACATTACATATCCAGAGCTTAAATACATACTTCTACCTTCTTCCCATCTAGGTACATGGATATCAAAACTGTACAACAATTACTTTAAAATCCTTCACTTGTCTCCTCTGAAACCTTATCATCACTTTTCACGAGGTAGAATCCTACTGTTGAGTACCTACGCACCAAAATAGGTACGTTGAGTATACGAGATACTTAATGGTGAACTTAAAGCATTTAAATCATGGCATTATATTATTT
>CANXYI011435107.1:0-11631 GCA_948208565.1 Hura crepitans | reverse complement strand
GTTCGATCAACACATGGTGCGATTATGGCCATCCACTTTGCTAATGGACTTAAAGGGACATGTGTGTATGGTGGATAAAATTAAAAGAATTCATCTTCTCCTATATGCACAAGAAGTTGATGCCATTACACCATGAGCACTCTACCATTTTTTATTCTCTCTCTCCTCCCATCCCAAAAATACATAAAATTTATATGGTTCTGAGCCTCCATGATGTTCTTCAGCTATTCCAACTAACAGAAGTGGAAAAGGATGTCCAAAAATAAAGCTATGAGTACTTGATGAATAATGCCATTTTGATGTGTAAGTGATTCTTTTCAAGGTTTCATATTTTTCTTAAGGGGTATTTGAGGTGTACATATTATCCCTAAAAAGAGATTTTAATTTGGGGTTATGTATGATTTTGTAAGAATTTTAAAAGTTGGAACCCTATTATGGAAGTTTTGGAAATGGTGATTAAAGGTGGAGAAAGATGGATTCAATGGTTCTGGAGTGGCTTCAACATGTCTGGGAGCCCACTGTAAGTGAATTTAACTGAAACATAACTTGTATGTTAGGAAAAATGTTGAAGCTTGGGTATATGTATGGAGGTTGTGTTTGCATGGGTGCTTATGTGAGTATGTATATGAAATGCATGCTAGGATGTGTAAACTAAGGATATAGGATGATATGGATGTGAATTGGATGTTAAAAGGATGTGTAGGTATGTGATACATGCATGACTATGTTTATGTCATGTATGCCATGATGTGGAGTAGATGTGGATGTATGGCATAAAGGCATGGAATGTTAGGATGGTAGCATGATGTGTAATATATGAGTGACATGGATTAAATAAGGAATGGTATGGTTATGTGAAAGAAATTAGTAAGGTATGTTGTATGAATGATGTATGTAAGATGGATGTATGAGAACATGGCATGTCATAAGTGAAAGTGATAATGTTAGATGAAAGAACATAAATTTAATTAAGGGATGTTGTTTAAGATTTTTGGATGTGAAATAAGGACCAATATGTTAAGGTAAGTGTATTGTTGGGTAAGGTAAAGTATATTAGGATGTAATGGGTTAAGATGAAAAGGAGATAAAATGGACTAGGTGATTGGTGAAAGAGAAAGTTACCAAATGAATAGTGGCTTTTACACAAACAAAACCCATATCTATCTAAGAAATTACGATAACCTGTAACTAACTGAAAAATATGATCTGATGAAATAAATTAAAATCTGTGTATTACTAGCTTGAAAATATTTAGAATAAATATCTGGTAATTGGAGGAGTGATTAGTTGAGTGAAATTGAACTGAAATGGGTTAGAGAGTTGTTCAATTATTGAAAAACTGAAAGAATAAATTATAAGACCATGGAAGAAATTATTAATGTTTAATAATGTATGGACAAAGTTTTGAAAAACTAATAAATGGAAATTTGATGGACCTCAGGATACAAAATGGAATTATAATTAGTAGAGACCTAAAGACATGGGTACGGGAGTAACCTTTATAAAGAATGTCATAAAGCATATAGAGTAAATTAGCAGACAGTATAGAAAATAAATATTATTATTAATATAGTAGTACTAAGACTTAATTACTAAATCTGGGAACCCAGTTACTATAATGTAATGTAAGCAGTAAATAACATAAAATCCATAAAATAGAATCCTTTGGGGATATATGGAAATGAGATGAATTGGCTATATGTTAGTAATAGACAAGAACCGAAATCAGTTGCAAAGAAGTTAAAAGACAATTATGTGGAATTAATGAAAGGAATAGAACTAGAGTTGAGACTATGAGAACTTGATGAAACTAAAAGGATATTAACTAAAATCTAACTGATAAATGAATTAAGATGACCATTGAGAATAATATCTTTTATTTTGGATGAACCAGATAATGAATCTAATGGATGTGGAAGATAATTGAAAGGGAATCTTGGGATTGATGGTTGCTTATACACTGGATAGGTTAACCGGTCAACTAGGGATTAGCAGCTGCTAAAGGCTGAGTCTGTATGGATTTTAGCATGTGTATAGTGGGTGCAATAGCTAAGTATTGATTTGAGCTTGCACACTCTAAGTATTAGGAGGCCTACGACTGATCCCTACTACCCACCTATAGGTATTAGAAGGTCTACGGACTTATCGCTGCTACCCACTTGTGGATATTGGGAGGTCCCACAAGGTTGATCCTGCTATCCACCAGTTGTGTTGTTATTGTGACTGTATTAGGATATTAAGAGGTCTCACAAGGCTAATCTCTGCTATCCCCTTTTGGTATTTGGAGGTTCTTTAGAACTAATCCCTGCTATCGGGTGAAGGGTATGTACAGACACGGAGGTCTAAAATATGGGCCACTATACAGCTTTGTCTTTTGCCCGATTCTCAGACTAGGTAGGTGCCACTGCCGAGGTCTAAAATGAGGGCCACTACACATTGTGATTCTCATTATCTAGTGGTTAGGAGTTATTCCTGAACCTTGTAGGTATAAAAAGATTAATAAAAGAACTTGAATGGCTTTAGTGATATTAATGAGAAAACTGGGATATAAACTACCTTAATTGAGATAACCTATAAGCAAATGTGTTATGAATAAGAGATAAGCTGCAAAAAGAGACTGAATAATCTTACATAATCTTAGTGTAATTTTCTAAGTGAGTAAAAGACTGATCAAAGGTACATAAATTGAATGGATTAATATGAGAATGATAGGATTGAATAGATAAGCTATGTAAAACATGTAAACTTGGGTATTGAAAGAATAGATAGTATGGACATATGTTGTCATAGCCTTCAGGAAAACTTAAAAGCCTAAGTTAAGATTCTAATTGAGGTAATGTGATTATATTAATGAATAGTCTTAACTAGAAGCTTTAATAGAGAGACTGGAATTAATAAATAGATGTTGTTAGTAAATGATTGTGTGTGCTTACATTTGATAGTGATACATGGTATGTTTGGTTAAATTCACCATTGAGTGCATACTCAGCGTATCGGGTGTTTAATGCACAGGTGGTAGATTGGAAAGATATGATGAAGATGATTAGCAATGCAACCGAAGACTATCCAGGTATGATATTATCTAATTAGATATGATGTTTCAGTAGATAGAGACACTTGTCCATGTTACTATGGGTAATGGAGTGGTATGATAGATATACAGTGAATATGTTGGCCTATTATTAGCGTGAAACAAGCTCCTAGTTGTAATCATAGCCTAGGTTGATATTTGACTGTAAGCTCAGGCGTGTGAGAGTCATATGCTTGGGAGGTTTACCTCAAATCACTACAACCATAAATAAAATTTCCATACTGAATAGGAGAAACCCAAGTAGAAGTTAAACGAAAGGCCCCTAAGGAAATCTAATGATGGGTGACCTTACTAGAAGTAACACACTTTTCCTATTTTCTTTGGGAATAGGTAGGGGGTGTTAATTTAGTGGTATCAGAGTGAGTGTAGGCGGTTCTGGAAAGTACTATATGAGTTCCTTTGGAATTTTAGGATATTGACAATCGCTACACTGCTAGTAAACTAAAATTGTTGATATGAAATTGATGGATTAACTATGTGAACTTCTTGGAAAAGAATAAAAGAAATCTGAGAGAACTTTAGGAGATAAAAATGGTAGAGCAAACTCAAGAGTTATCAATGAGAAAGGAATGACTAAAATATTATACCTAGTGAAATTGAATGTCTTCAGAACTTGGGAAAAAGGAAATTGAGTGACCTATGAATAAGGCAATTTAGTTGCCTATAGTTTTGAAGTATGTTAAAGGAGTTGTTATTAGCTTGTGAAAGGTATAGAAGTTGTGGGACTAAAGCCTAAGATAACTAGATTAAAGAGCAATAGAAATGTGTGAGTTAAGTAAGAAAGTAGAGCTAATGAGGTTGAATGTGTAACAGAGGTGAGACATTAATGATTAGCTAATGAATCACAGGATACATTGTAGTGTGAGAGTTATGACAAAATTGAGGATAGGAAGTGGTTGTCAAGGTCCCAGAAGATAAGGGCTATTGCTTTTCCTTGATACATTTTTTACCAGGCTTAGGCATTGCATTGTGTAGTTTAGGGTGAACCTTGACATTTGCATAATTGTATTATACATGACATGATTTTCTTTATAATGAAAACTCTACACATGTGTTTTGAAAATTGAGCATGGCATGATGATAGCCCTAATATTGAAGGGACTTGATAGAGTGACGAAAGAGAAAAGAATAATGTGATGGTAATAGAAAGAGAGTGATAAGGAAATCATGGGTAGAAAGAGGATGGAAGCTAGTACTAATATTAATGAGCAAGTATAGGAAAGGATCTAGATATCAAGGCATGGAGCCTATAAGGGTATAGGGGAAATGAAGCGATGAAAGATGTGCTAACGATTCATGATGAATATAAATAGCTAGTCTACCTCTTTAGAACTTAAGAGGGGAAGTGAATTAAGTGATTAGTGGATAGGTAACCTCTACAAGATGGATGAAGAAGAGAAATAATTAGGCATCTGAGAGGAATCTAGAGACTAAAGTGCCTTGAGATAGTAGAAGAATGAAAGCGTGATTAAAGAAATTAATAAGAACAAAGCGACGAAAGAAGAATAATATGGCCTATATGTGAAATGGACAACAAGTTAATTGAGATGAGGTTAAGATAAAGTGAGCCAAAGATTATGCAGGTAAATAAATAAGAAGAAGGAAAGTATAACCTAGCATTTAAGTGTGCTAGAGGAAAGCTTGATTAAGAAAGGTTACCGTAGGAAAGTCAATCAAAAATATTACTTTGTGATGTCGAGGTAATATTATATATTTGTATTCAATAATGAGACAGTGCGAACAATGTGAAAGAAGTAAAGGAGATTGACATAAAGTGAATATGTAAGGACACTTTTGTAGTGCTTGGTGCTATCATTGGGAACAAAGTGTGGAAATAGAAGAAGCAGTGGACGTATTCAGTTTAACATTTTCTTTAATGATTAAAGGAGGATGGAATGAAATGTGATAATATTGAAAGTATGTTAAGAGAAGTTCACCCACCTTAAGAATAATCTGGAAAAGGAAAATTTACCCAATAAAGAGTAAGAGGTACATTTGTATAAGATCAGATACACCAAGATGCGAAGGTCTCACTTGCATAGAAAGAGAAAAGAGTAGAAGTATAGTAATGGAATGTGGAAGTAGCTAATCGTATGACTACTGGAAATTTCAAGGACAAAATTTCTTAAAAGGGGAAGACTTGTAATGCCTGTAAGCCAAGGTTTCATGAACAGTACCTTCTAGGCCCAAGTGATGTTCCCTGTGATGTGGGGCATCGTTACATGTCCAACAAGGGGTGTATTGGTCATAAAACTTTGATGGGCCTAAAAGTGGGTAAAACAAATGAATTTAAAATTTTAACAGAACTAATAAATTATTTCGGGTTAAGAACTAGTGTCTGAGGAGATAAAATGAGGTTGTGCCAGGATAGCCTCAGGAAGTGCTCGGACAAACCCAAAAATATCATACCCTGAACCTCAAAAATTCCGATAAGTATGATGGAGAAGGAATTTTAATTTTCTAAGGTCATTTACTATTTTCTCTGAATATTTTATTCTGGTGGGTGAATAGTGTCAAAAAGTCCACTATTGAATTTTGACTTAAAATTTTATGTGGGCTTTAGCTACACTAATCGAGGAATGTTAAAACTAAATTGAATATTTTTATAGGTCCATAGAATATTTTATGAATTTTTTAAGCTTAAAATTGGCATAGAGTGAACAGTAACCCTAGCTCCAAGGGGACTTTTGGGCTAAAATTTTGGACGACCCTTAATGAATTTATTTAAAGATTTTTGGAACTAGAATTTTGATTTTTGAAGGTCTGTTGAAATTATTATGAATTTTCAAAGTTTAAAGTAAAATAAGATTAATTTGGGCCATCCAATCGACACATGGTGGGATCGTGGCCATCCACTTTGCTTATGGACTTAAAGGGACATGTGTGCATGGTGGATAAAATGAAAAGAATTCATCTTCTCCCATATGCACAAGAAGCCAACGTTATTGCACCATGAGCACTCCACCATTTTTTTATTCTCTCTCTCCTCCCATCCAAAAATACACAAAATTTATATGGTTCTAAACCTCCATGATGTTCTTAAGCTATTCTGACTGACAGAAGTGGAAAAGGATGTCCAGAAATGAAGTTATGAGCACTTGATGGATAGTGCCATTTTGATGTGTAAGTGATTCTTTTTAAGGTTTCATATTTTTTTAGGGGGTATTTGAGGTGTACATATTATCCCTAAAAAGAGATTTCAATTTGGGGTTATGTATGATTTTGTAGGAATTTTCAAAGTTGGAACCCTATTATGGAAGTTTTGGAAATGGTGATTAAAGGTGGAGGAAGATGGATTCAATGGTTCTGGAGTGACTTTAACATGTTTGGGAGCCCACTGTAAGTGAATTTAACTAAAACATAACTTGTATGTTAGGAAAAATATGGAATTGAAGTTTGGGTATATGTATGGAGGTTATGTTTGCATGGGTGCTTATATGAGTATGTATGTGAAATGCAGCTAGGATGTGTAAACTAAGGACATAGGTTGATATGGATGTGAATTTGATGTAAAAATTATGTGTAAGTATGTGATACATGCATGACTATGTGGATGTCGATATATGGCATAAAGGCATGGAATGTTAGGATGGTAGCATGATGTGCAACATATGAGTGACATGGAATGAATAAGGAATGGTATGCTTATGTGAAAGAAATTAGTAAGGTATGATGTATGTAAGATGGATGTGCGAGAGCGTGGCATGTCATAAGTGAAATGATAAATGTTAGATGAAAGAACATAAATTTAATTAAGGAATGTTGTTTAAGATTTTTGGATTAGAAATAATGGACCAATATGTTAAGGTAAGTGTATTGTTGGGTGAGGTAAAATATATTAGGATGTAAGGAGTTGAGATGAAAAGGAGATAAAATGGACTAGGAGATTGGTGAAAGAGAAAGTTACCAAATGAATAGTGACTTTTACACAAACAAAACCCATAACTATCTAAGAAATTACGATGACCTATAACTAACTGAAAAATATGATCTAATGAAATAAATTAAAATTTGTGTATTACTAGCTTGAAAATATTTAGAATAAATATTTGGTAATTAGAGGAGTGATTAGTTGAGTCAAATTGAACCGAAATGGGTTAGAGAGTTGTTCAATTATTGAAAAACTAAAAGAATAAATTATAAGACCATGGAAGAAATTATTAATGTTTAATAATGTATGGACAAAGTTTCGAAAAACTAATAAATGGAAATTTGATGGACCTTAGGATATAAAATGAAATTATAATTAGTAGAGACCTAAAGTCATGGGTACGGGAGTAACCTTTATAAAGAATGTCATAAAGCATACTGAGTAAATTAGCAGATAGAATAGAAAATAAATATTATTATTAATATAGTAGTACTGAGACTCAATTACTAAATCTGGGAACCCAGTTACTGTAATGTAATGTAAGAAGTAAATAACATAAAATCCATAGAATAGAATCCTTTCGAGATATATGGAAATGAGATTAATTGGGTATATGTTAGTAACAGACAAGAACTAGAATCAGTTATAAAGAAGTTAAAAGACAATTATGTGGAATTAATGAAAGGAATGGAACTTGAGTTAAGACTATGACAACTTAATAAAACTAAAAGGATATTAACTAGAATCTAACTAATAAATGAAGCAAGATAACCACTGAGAATAATATCTTTTATTTTGGACGAACCAGATAATGAATCTAATGGCCATGAAAGATAATTGAAAGGGAATCTTGGGATTGATGGTTGCTTATACACTGGATAGGTTGACCGGTCAACTAGGGATTAGCAGCTGCTAGAGGCTGAGTCTATATGGATTTTAGCCTATGTATGGTGGGTGCAGCTGCTAAGTATTGATTTGAGCCTACACGCTTTGGGTAATAGGAGGCTTACAACTGATCCCTACTACCCACTCATGGGTATTGGGAGGTCTACGGACTGATCCCTCCTATCCACTTGTGGATATTAGGAGGTCCCATGGGGTTGATCCCTACTATCTAGTAGCTATGTTGTTATGGTGACTTTATTGGGATATTAGGAGGTCCTATGAGACTGATCCTTACTATCCCCTTTCGGTATTAGGACGTTCTTAGGAATTGATCCCTGCTATTAGGTGAAAGGTGTGTACAGACACCGAGGTCCAAAATGTGGGCCACTATACAGCTTTGTCTTTTGTCTGGTTCTTAGATTGGGTAGGTATAATTGCCAAGGTCCAAAATGAGGGCCACTACACAATGTGATTCTTGTTATCTAGTAGTTGGGAGTTCTTCCTACACCTTGTGGGTATAAAAAAATGATAAAAGAACTTAAATGGATTTAATAATATTAATAAGAAAACTAGAATATAAATTATTGTAATTGAGATAACCTATGAGGAAATGTGTTATAAATATGAGATAAGTTGTAAAGAGAGGCTGAATACTCTTACGTAATTTTAGTGTAATTTTTTAAGTGAGTAAAAGATGCATGGAAGATACATAAATTGAATGGATTACTGTGAAAATGATAGGACTGCATGAATAAGCTATGTAAACCATGTATACTTTGGTATTGAAAGAATAGATGGTATGGAAATATGTTATTATGGACTTCAGGCAAACTTGGAAGCCTAAGTTAAGAGGCCAATTAAGGTAATATGATGCTATTAATGAATAGTCTTAACTAGAAACTTTAATAAAGAGACTGAAATTAATAAATAAATGTTGTTAGAAAATGGTTGTGCATGATTGCATGTGATAGTAATACATGGTATGTTTGGTTAAATTCACCATTGAGTGTATACTCAATGTATCAGGTGTCTAATATGCAGGTGGTAGATTTGAAAGATATAATACAGATGATCAACAGTGTAGTCGATGACTATCTGATTATGATATTGTCTTATTAAATTATGTGTTTCAATAGATAGAGGCACTTGTGCATGTTACTGTAAAGGGTTATGGTGACTAGTTAGCTAGCGTGATAGCTTATAACTCAGTGAAATGAGCTTCTAGCTGTAATCATAGCATAGGCTAATATTTGATAGTATGATCAGGCATGTGACTGTCATATGCCTGTGAGGTTTACTACAGACCACCAGAACAAATAAAAATAAATTTCTATACTGAATAAGAGGAACCTAAGTAAAAGTTAAATAAAAGGCCCCTGGGAAAATCCAAGGATGGGTGACCTCATGGGAGGTAGCACACTTTGCCTATTTTCTTCGAGAATAGGTAGGGGGTGTTACATTTAGTGGTATCTGAGCGGGTGTAGGTGGCTCTAGGAAGTAATGCATGAGTGCCTTAGGAATTTTAGGATATGGATAGTCGCTGCACTAGTAGTAAATAAAGGTTCCTAGTAAATAATGGATGTAATAATTGTGTGAACTTCTTGGGACAGAAAATAATGCACTAAGGTAATAGTGTTATGACTCTGTATGATCCTCTTCCTCCTAATTTGAGCTTGTTGATGTTGTTAATAAAGCCATAAAAGGGCAAAAATGACTAACAGAGGAGTATCAGGCTCCGTGGATGGTAGGGAGAGATGGTATGGTTATTTAAGCATACATAGAATAAGAGCTTTTGAAATAAGAAAGCATAATGCCTCTGTATATTAAATAGTGATTGTAACATGACTATTAGGTAACTAAGGCTTTTGATAGGAAGGAAAAGGTGAAAACCAGTTAAGTATTAGGGATGAAAAATTGATTAAAAGTAATGAAAAGTTAGTATACTTTTCAGAACCAGAGTATCTATTGGAAGATAGATGATGTTATAAGGAAGTTAATGAAAAGAACAAAAGAAATTAAGAGAACTTTAAGAGATGGAAATGGTAGAATAGACTCAAAAGTTATCAATGAGAAAGGAATGACTAATATATTATACCTAGTGAGATTGAATGCCTTTAGAACCCAGGAAAAAGGAAAATTAAGTGACCTATGAGTAAGACAATTTAGTTGCCTATAATTTCAAAGTATGTTTAATGAAGTTGTTATCAGCTTGTGAAAGGTATAGAAAGTTATGGGACTAAAGCCTAGGATAACTGGGTTAAAGGGCAATAGGAAACATGAGAGTTAAGTAGGAAAGAAGAGCTCATGAAGTTAAAAGTGTAACATAAGTGAGATATCAATGGTTAATAGATGAATTACATGATATATTATAGTGTGAGAGGTATGACAAAACTGAGGATAGGAATTGGCTATCAAGGTCCTTAAAGATAAGGGCTATTGCTTTTCCTTTATACATTTCTTACTGAGCCCGGACATTACATTATATAGTTTAAGGTGTATCTTGACATTTGCATAATTGCATTATACATGAGATCATTTTCTCTATGATGAAAACTCTACACATGTGTTTTAAAAGTTGAGCATAGCATGATGATAGCCTGGATATTGAAGGGACTTAACAGAGTGATGAAAGAGAAAAGAACAATGTGATTGTAATAGGGAGAGAGTGATAAGGTAACCATTAGTAGAAAGAGGATAAAAGCAAGTGCTGATACTAATGAGTAAATATGTGAAAGGATTTAGATATCAAGGCATAGACCCTATAAGGGTATGATAGGAATGAAGCGATGAAAGATGTGTTAATGGTTCATAAGGAATATAGATAGCTAGTCTACCTCTTTAAAACTTAAGGGGGGAAAGTAAATGGAGTGGTTAGTGGATAAATAACCTCCATAAGATGGATGAAAAAGAGAAATAATTAGGCATTTGAGAGGAATCTAGAAACTAAAGTGCCTTGAGATACTGGAAAGAATGAAAGCATGGTTAAATGAATTAACTAAAAAAAGTGACAAAAGAGGAATAATATGGCCTATATGTGAGATTAGCAGAGAAATTAGTTGAGCTGAGATTAGGATAAAGTGAACCAAGGATAATGTTGATAAATAAGAAGAAGAAAAGTATAACCTAGCATTTAAATATGCTAGAGGAAAGCTTTATTAAGAAAGGTTACCATAGGAAAGTTAATCAGAAATATTACTTTGTGATCTCAAGGTAATATTATAGATTTGTATTCAATAATGAGACAGTGTGAATAGTGTGAATGAAGTAAAGGAGATTGACATAAAGTGAATATGTAAGGACACTTTTGTAGGGCCTAGTGCTATCACTAAGAATAGAGCATGGAAATAGAAGAAGCAGTGGAATTATTCAGTTTAGCATTTTCTTTAATGATTAAAAAACGATGGAATGAAATGTGATAATACTGAAAGTATGTTGAGGGAACTTCACCCACCTTGAGAGAAATCTAGACCAGAGAAGTTTGCTTAGTACATGACTAAAAATGCACTTGTAAAGTTTTAGATGTGTGGGGATACAAAGGTTTAACCCTAATAAAAAGAGACAAGAATAGCAGTATAGTAAAGGAATGTGAAACTGATCAATCATATGACTATAGGAAATTTCGAGGATGAAATTTCTTAAGAGAGGAAGACTTGTAATGCCCAAAAAACCATCATTTGATGAACAGTAACCCTCGAGCCTAACACAGTAGTGTTCAGGACATCGAAGATTAACTTAATGGCCAATAGTGATTTTGGTCAACTGAACTTTGATCGACCAAAAAGTG
>CANXYI011434944.1:0-10383 GCA_948208565.1 Hura crepitans | reverse complement strand
ATTTCTATTTTTAGAAAAGGAAATAGTTTTAGATTAGCCTTAAGATAAGGTGTAAGTCATGAGGACAAGTTAAGCAATGAAGTTTTTGAAGTACGTACTCTAACTTTTCCTCATTTCCTACCGATGAAAATTTGAATTTTGGTTTAATGATTTTACTTAATCTTTTATAACATTGAGTTCAAATGCATCTAGATTTCTCTAGAGTAAATTTTGAACTAGTAAGTTATGAAATTTCCCTTATAATGCAAGTGTTAGCTAAAGATACTTACTTAACTTTTGTTATGCTTTATGCCAAATGAATCTAAGGTTAATTAAACATGATAAATCTTGCATAAGCATGGATATCATAAATGCATATTTATTGAGAATTACGTGTAATAATGATCATGCGTTTGAATATGAATTTCTATAGATTTAAAAATGGATGAATATCATGGAGATTATGTATTAGGGATAAAGATGTTTAATAATTGAGATATATACTAAATGCCAAAATGATTATGCAATGGGAGGTGGTTATGCTACTTTCACATATGATTCATGTTATTTTTATGATAATTAAAAGGCCATGGTTAAAATACAATAATTTATATAATTAACTCATTATGAGCCTAAGGTAAAACTAGATAGAAAAGGTTTGGCATGCCAAGTAGGGTTCTGCAATACTACTCTCTTTTATGGATATTATGGCACTTAGTGTTTCATGCCATTTGATATTAAGCTTGAGGGCATATGTTATGTTATGATTGGGCTCGAGGCCACATGTTACACTATGATTAGGCTCGAGGCCACATGTTCATGTTCATGATTTCTTTATTTATCCATCTTGGTCATTCTGCTAGATTTTTATCGAGGGCTCAATAAAATGTATAATGCTCAATTTTGGAGATCATTTAAATGAAGTAAATGTGATGTTTAGTTTATATTTCATAGGAGTCTTGGAAACCTAAAACTAGATAAGAGATAGTATGATCAATCACTAAGCCACAAGCTTATTCTATTATGTTGTAAACTATCTATACTTTTAAGTAGAATATAAATGTGAAAAGATCATATATGGATATGAAAAAGACCTTAAATGATCCTACGATGAATGTTATGATGAACTGGTCAATATATATGCAATTAAATAAAGATGATGGCATGAAAAGTGATATGTGTATTTATTTAAGATTAGAAGAATGTACACTTTAGTTTACACATATTAAATAAAGTAAAAGTTTAAATGCAATAAGAGATTACAAAGAATTATGAAAATAGTAGTAGTAACTTAAAGACTAGGAATGCTTATACATTTAAAGCTTATAACTTTATTATTTCACCTTGTTCATAAATGAGTTTTATTTCAAATCTTAGTATAACAAATGAAATTTTGAAATGTTGGAGCACCACTAAGCATATCACTTTGCACGGATGTTTTGCCTCATGTAGGATAAAGAAGAAATCATAGAGTTCTTGAGAAAATGCATAGCTTTTAACAAAATATCAGGCTTTAAGCTTTAAGGCAATACTTTTCTCTTTTATTATATATGGTTTTACAAGTGTATGTAGTACGTATGCAATGTACATGAGTGGCATGTACATAGTTTATAGGAATAATGTATTTGTGTGAAGGATATATCTTGAAGGAAAATATCCCAAGATGTATTGTGAAGGAAGATTTTCTAAGGTGCATATATATAAAGTGAATTTAGTTTCTGTATGTGTTGGATTCATGGCATAAGTTTGTATGTATATACTGACATGGTTGATAATCTCCAGATGGCTTTTATCCTTAAACTATTCAAACAATTATAAATAGATTAGTTGTTTCCATATGTTATCATATGGCCTAGAGTTTTTGGATGTTGATTGACTATTATTTATGAATGTGGCATGTTGAGCACCTTCACTATAAATTCCAGGTTTCAAGACTTGTGTCTCTATAAAGAGATACCATCCATGTTATTTTTTTTATTATGTTGCATAACAAGCATCTAAGTATGTGAGTCATGGTGTAATACTCTTATTTAGGTACCCAGGCTGTGTCTAAATAGGGGTGTTGTAGTTGGTGGTATCAGAGTGTGTTTAGCGGTTTTATACTAAGTATTAGAGATAGGTATATGCCATTCATACATACATATATATACTTGAAATGAATGCTTGAGGTGAGTCTAATAAAATTGTTTCATTTATATAAGAGGATGTCTTTAAAAACCCCATAGACTCCTCCTCAAATGAAGAGGTAGAGAGCCATGCACCTCTTAATCTTGTCAATCCATAAATGTGCTAAGTCAAAAGGCTATGTACTAGTGTATAACAAAGATATTTAGAAGAAGGGTTAGAGCAATTCCTTAGGCACCTCCTTTTCCACCACCACCTCTAACTCCAATAGTGATATGAAGGCCACCTATTGAGAAGTTAAATTAGTATAGAGCAAAGGTATTTAAGAGAAGGAATTAGGTTGATGCATCTATGGTAATGTATGAACTAGAAGCCATAGAGAGAGTGTTAGAGTAGCTATAGTGCACACTAGCCAATAACTTGGTTTGTGCAATTTCTTTGTTCAAAGAGGAGGCTTATCAATGGTGGGAGATAACTGTGTCTACAATGCCCAGAGAAAAAAAACATAGGAGTTTTTCCTAAATGAGTTTAAGAAGAAATATATAAGTGATATCTACATAGAAAAGAAGAAAAAAGAGTTCTTATACCTAAGATAAGGGAAGATGTCTCTCTAATTATGAGAGGGATTTTATGGGGCTCAATAGGTATGCCCAGAAGCTTATCCCCATTAAAAAAGCTTAATGTAAAAGGTTTAGACAAGGGCTTTATAATGAGATATGAAGATTGTTAGGTATTTATCCTATCAGAAAGTTTTCTCTTTAGTAAATAATGCTTTCAATATGAAAATGTCAAGGTAGAAGATCAGGCTAGATGGAAGAAAGGCTAATAGAAGAGAAGATAAATATAGGGTCAATTTTCCCCAACTATGGGGAAAAAGCCTAGAGGATGGCAGATGGGTTTCGTGAGCTAGAATAAGCCATATAAATAGAAAGGTAGTTAAGGTGTAAGGTTTAGGTAAAGTCAGAGGGTTAAAACCTCTATAAGCAGTGTTACAAGTTCAGAGAGAGGAGGTTACCCCATGTGTGATCAGTGTCATAGGTAGCATCCTAGAGTGTACAGGGAAGATACCGATGGCTACTTCAGATATGGTTCCATAAAGCACTTCTAAAGAGATTGCCCTTAGAGATAAGTAAGCATAACTACTCAAGTTGAAAGGTCAGGACTAGTGGCTCAGATAGGTTAGAGTAGAGGCAGAGGAGAGGCTAGTATGGCTAGCATATAGCACCCTTAGAGACAATTGAGAGGCTAGACATTAGAGCTCCAGCTAGGTTGTATACCTTTAAGGCTAGAGAGGACCCAAACTTACTTAATGTTGTTAAAGGTATATTTTCTATCTTTGGAGTTAATGTATATGCATTGATTAATCTTGATTCCATGTATTTATATATATATATGCATGCCTATTGGTGTTGAATGATAGTAAATTGATATCAAAGATGAAGTAAGTTTCCAAGGGAAGAGATGATGGTTACAAAATTAATGAAGCTAATAGATGTCTATACCATCAAGGTAGGATATGTGTATCTGATGATGCAAAATAAAAGAAGAGCATATTAAAAGAGGCTTATAATAGTTCATATGCTATACATCTAGGAAGCTTAAGATGTACAATGATCTAGGGTACTATTATCAGTGGCTTGGTATAAAGAGAGACATTATAGAGTTTGTAAGTAGACGTCTAATATGTCATCAAGTGTAAGTAGAACATTAGATGCCATTAAAGTTGTTGCAACCTATTTCTATTCTTAAACGGAAGTGGAATAACATTACAATGGACTTGTAGTGGGATTACCACTTATACCAAGGAAAAAGGATGCAATCTGAGTGATAGTGAATTATTGACTAAGTTAGCTCATTTTTTACTAGTTAGAGCTGATTATTCTAGCATAATTATATGTCAATGAGATATTATGATTACATAGAGTGCCTGTTGTTAGTGGGATAGCTTGTGATAAGAGTCAAAAGTCACCACTCGGTATAAATTGAGAATAAATGAGATTGGCATAAGTATTTTAACCTAAGATAGGGACTAAGTTATTTATCATCAAAGAACTAGGTTTATGGTGGATCTTATTAATCATATGTCTAATGATTCGTATGTATTCTCCTTATTACTCAATAAAACCATGAATTTCTAATGCAATGCAATATTCCTAAGATACAAAATTCACATCATACACAAAAGCAATATAATTGTAACAAATTTACTTAAAAATTCATAATAATTCATCATATGAGGTTTTTATCCATATAACTATTCAAAATTCATCATAATCTTTATGTAATTGCACCATTATTTATATAAGATGAAATAAACATGATTGTAGCTTGAAAATATGGATCTAATAATGATTTTTTTGTGAAACAATAAAAAGAATAATTGAAATAATATTCATGATTTTAGCTTTTGAATAACCAAGATTTGTAATTATATTTTGTTGGGAAATATGATTTTAAATGCAAGATATTATATTATAATAATGAAAACATGATTTTTATGATGAATAATACATATTCTAGCCCTTAGAACTTACTAATAATGCTGAATCAAGCAAACGAACGATCTCATGATAGAAGAATACCACATTTGTAGGAAAACTCCTTTAGGAACTCCCATAAATAAAACTAGCACTCTTGAACTAATTTAAACTCTTTAACTCTTCACAATATTTTGATTTTATGATTTTAGAATATTAAAGCTCTTAAGAACTGATGGAAGAATCTCAAGAAACTCTTTCACTTGATTATTATGTGTATTGTGTCCTTGATTATAGAGAGAGGAAAGCTATTTATAGGCTTCAATATAGGGTGTTTAGATCCTTTTCCAACTCTAAATAGGGTGTTTAAGCCGAGCAAAAGCTGGGTGACATGTTTCTAATACGAAAGCATAGTTCTAGAGCTCTACTAGTTTGATTAGAATATAGTTTGGACTCTTTTATAGTGTTATGGAAAGAATTACTGTGCGAATCATGAAATTTTTGCACAAATGGTTGGAACTATCACACAATGGTTTCCTAAACCCAGGAAATAATTATGTTATGTTAAGCTAAAAATGGGCCCACTTAACTTTTTCCCTTAGTTTTCTCTTTCATATTATTCCCTAAAGATCATTTTTTATGTTTTATAAATGTTCCTCAGCTATTCTAAACTCATTTTAAAACCCTTCCTCACTCTATTAGTAAATAACCATTTTGTCCCTAAAGAGAATCCCACTTTTCAAGTGTTCTTTTATCACAAAAGGTCAATTCACTTGAGTTGTTTCTCTAGTTGTCATAATTGAGCATTTTAAAAATCGAGGACTAAGAAGCGAGTACTTATAGTTTGCCCTTCATTTAATGAAATTTGCGAAAGCATTTTCATGTAATTTAGATTTTATTAAAGGTAATATGATTATTAATGAGAATAAATTTGAGAAAATACTTACTTGAGCATTTACCTATTCATGGTGTGATATTGACTGACCTTTTAGATTTTGGATTGTGTATCTTTGTGGTGAATTTCATATTGAGCATCCTTATTTTATACTTCAAATTAAGCACCCTCATTTTGGATTTTGGGTTGAGCATTCTTGACTGGCATTTAGGTTGAGTACCTTGTGTTAAATCTTTGGTTGAGCACTTATGACTAGATTTAGGTTGGGCACCTATGTTAACTAGATTCAGGTTGAGCTACTATGTTCACTTCTAAGTTGAGCACTTGTGTTAGATTGAACATCTTAGTGTCTAAAATTGATTTGGATTGAGTATCCTATGCTTGAAACTTGTTTTAATAGTGTTTTGCTCTTAAAGGGTATTTTGGTCATTTTATATCTTGTCAAAATTCTCCCAATCGGAGCTAAATTTTGAAAAACCAACTATACAATATTACAATTGATATCATTTTGGACCTATGTGTCAATTTTGACAATTTGCCTTTTAGTGTATATATATAGGTTGAATTTTCAAATTTTTATTTACTTCTCATTTTCCCTCCTTTGCTTTTTTCTCTTCCATCTTCTTTTGTTTTCCATAATGGCTCGAACACCAACTTGACCTACTTTGGCATATTGAAACCTGCTTGTTTGCACCAAACCTCCTTAAAGGGTCCACATTTTTTGGGATGGTGTTGATATTTTATGGGATTTGCTATTGCACGCCTTTTCATTTATTTTGGAACACGTAAGTTGGATTAGTCGTATTTTTTCTTCTTTATCCATTTTTGACTAATGAAAACTACTAGGACTTAGGCTAGAATCACTGGAACATGAACCTATAACTAAAATTTAGACCAATTTGGACTAATTTTTGAATTTTGGCTAAGAATACGAATATATATCATTATTTATTACACCTTGTTGCATGAAATCACTGCACAGTGGTTTGAAATTATTGTATGATGGTATGAACTGTTTCATGCTTATTTATACCTATCATATAGAGGTTTCACTTATGGTACTGTCATGCAATGGGAAGAATTACTACATAGATGTTCCAAATCACTGTGCGGATGTTCTATCAATTTTCACTTTCACACCTTATTTTGGCAATTCTAATCTTATTTTTCTTTTTCTTGTAAGTTGTTGCTGATTAAAAGAAGGCAATCAACCATTCCTTAGTTACTGCCTTTTACGAGGTCCTTCCAAAGTTGGTGAAAGGTAGATTTTGAGGGATAATACTTGCTAATTTGTATGATGCTCTCCATCAATCTGTGAGGAAGGGCAACTTATGCATTTAGTGGGCTCTAGTAGAAAGGTGGTTCGATACTATATCCACTTTCCATCTCTTGTTCGGTGAGGACACTATTAGTCCGATCAATTTTGCTGCTATTATAGGCTTCCTATGTTATAGGCAGATGATTGTTTTTTATGATTACATCTTTTACCCTATTATCCAATGGTATTGCATCACATCCCTTATTTGGCTTCATCCCAAGGTAAAGAGGAACAATGGCCTATACTACTTTTTTATAATTGACCACTGGACTAGAGCATCCCCAGCTAATTTGCTTTCTGAGTAGAGGTTGATTAGATTACTCGAGGCCTCATTCTTGTTTTGTTGTGCTGCATTCTCTTTATAGATAAAGAAAGTACCATCAAGAGCTTATTTCTACTGGTATTGGGAGATAGGGATATGATCTCCTATTGGGATTGGGAATCTCTAGTCTTGAAGTTGTTGTACATGGGTTTGGACAAGAGCTATAGAGGCATTATAAAGATGCAGCAGGGCTTTATCATAGTCTCGAAAGTAAAATTCCTTCTCTTTATACTTTTATCTTCATCTATTCTTACTTAGTTATGCTAATAAGCTTTTCTTTCTTATTTGTTGTTATAGATATGGGCTTATAAGAGAGGTATAGTGCCTTATCCTTTAGCTGCTTTTATACCCGACACTGAATTCCTATGGCTATTGTAGTGGAACTCCTTTACTACAAGGAGAGAGTATAAGATACACTCTTATATGATGTACCTTAATGACTTGAAGGATGACATGGTATGTTTCTTTTCCTTTCCATACCATTCATCTCTTATTATTTTATTCAATTGCTACTAATCATTCTTGCAATTTCAAGTTCATTGGTACTAGTGGCATATATAAGTGAGCCTAGCAATGAGCAAAGGTATGTTTGAAGGGTCCCTCATTTAGGTGTTGATATTTCAAGGAAAAAGTCCTTGATTAGCATAGGGATCCTCACTTTAGACTAGTTCTTGAGGATCCTATTGAGTTTTATTTGAGCGCTTTCATACTTTTATAAGATTTAGTAGAGTAGGGTAGAGCTGGCATCCATGTTGAGATACTCATAAATCAACAAGCTAGCTATACTTCATTTGTGAAGGGCTTATTGCTAATGAAGGTTCAGGTAGCCTCCAATGCATCAACTCCGGTATGTATTCTTATTATCTTTGCTTGTTCTAAGGCATTTTTATTCTCTATGTAACCTACATAACCTATATATGATAATTGTAGCTTCCTACCCCCTTGGTTGGTGAGGAGAGCTCATTTTTATAGCCCTTAGCAAATCTTTCTTCATCACCTAAAGTCTTAGGTGATTGGTCTATAAGGCCAGATCCTTACTTCAACTTTTATGATCATAAGGGATTTTTGTGTAGCGGTACAATAGAGGTTTCTCATATGAGCACACCTTTTATTCTTGCTACAACGAGGATATTAAGCATTATTTTTTTTTTACTTTTCTTATCTATAGTAAATTCTTCCTCTAATACTATACTTGATCCTTTTTTTTGTTGGTTTCTAGTATCCTCAGGATCTCTAGAGTATGCTAATAGTTTGATTGCTGGCTTGAAGAGTAAGTTGACTCATAGACTTAGAGAGCCAGTGTACATGATTTCTAATCCTATATGTAAATATGCTATGCAAATTTTTAAAAATAAATGCAGTTTTAATGTTTCTTGGACCTATATTTTTGTAAGACATTATTTAGGGTCAAAGACAAACCATTGTTTGGCTTAAGAGGTTGCTCGCTAGGAAAAGGCAGTTATATGATGACTAGGAGGTAGAGGTAGAGGCTTATCAAATGAGGTTAAGGGACTTTGGGATAGACCTTAATGAGGTGGTCAGTTTTACTCGATCTATAGCAGGTTCAGGTTTTGAGAAGGACTCTTCTGTTGTCGTTAGCCAGCTTCACAGAGACAACCTTTCTAATAGTGATTCAGACTTTTTTCATTTTCTTTATATTTTATTCAATCTTTGTAAACTTTGATATCATTTTACATATATTTGACCTTTTATTTTAATATAGTTATCATTTCATAGCAAGATAGTGACAATTGCTAACATTGAAAAGATTCTTCTATTAACATTGAAAAGATTCTTATGTTAACACTAAAAAGATTCTTTTACCTCTTTTCCTCACACTTGTCATTCTTATTGTCAAGTTCTAACACCCTAATGGGTATATCTTACTTTATACAGTTCTAGAACCGAATAATCAGGTGAACAATGATCATTCTAGCCTTTGAAAATATAACTTCATGTTTACAGTAAAGTGTCATCATGTAGTTGTAAGGAATATCTACATGGTGGGAGGAACCATTGTGTAATGGTTTCGAGGCTTTTAGTGACCCTTAGCATGGTGGTTTTTTTGCAAATTCGAATATGATTTTGATTTAGTTGATAGGACTTCAATTTGATTTCTAAGTTGATTTTAACCTCTTAGAGGCTATATAAACATAACTTCGACACCTAAAATTAACATTCTTTCTCAAAAATCATCCTCTTTTTTTGTCATATCTTCCAATTTTCTCAATCTTCCTCCTTTTTATTAGCAATTTGTCTTCAAGCGATTGGAATCCATTAATACCTATAGGGTTTATTGGTTTAAAGCACTTGGCTCAAATTAGGCTTAAGATGCCTCTTTTAAAGGCTGCTGCTAATTTTTGGTACTCTATGGACTATGTTTTCTGCTTTGGCTCTCAATAGTTGTGCCTCTTGATTGAGAAATTCCAAGCCATATAGAGGTTGTCCTATTCTCATGAACATTTATTGATAATTCCTAACAAATGTATACTATATCCATCCCAATTAACTATTGCTTTTTGATTGGAACAACATCGACATGTCTATATGATGTCTTAAATTGATTAATCAACTTAGAGAAGCTTTTGTTCTTGAATGACTATCCAAATGTGAGGAGGCTAAATATAGTTACTTTTTTTTTTTGCCACATATGCTAATTACTATTAATTAGTGCTTTAAAAAAAGGAAAATTCTTGGTAACAGGCTTTTGCACTAGTTTCATAGAGGCTTCCATCTAATTCCATTAATCCTGGCTAAAACTTTACTCAGATTAGATAAAGTAAGTCATAACTCTACTCCTCATTTTACTAGTAGTTTGCTATTGCTTCAATTATGGCTTCAAGAAAAGTTAAGGATCTTTATTCTTGAAGAAAACTTATGGGGCTATCAAATGAGACTTTACCCTTATATCGCCATTCATATTGTGCGTAATAGAACAAAGGATTGGATCAGATTTATAAAAAGCTTTACTAATAATGCCATCAGATGCACTTGCTATTAGTGGAGTTTAACTTCCGTAACTTCCTATATTTATAAGAATTATATGATTTTGTTAGGCTTTGAAGAGGTTAGTTGGTATACTCATTCCCATTTAAGGTATCAAATTTGGGAAACATCAACATATTCCCATCCTAGTGAATTATCCATCATGAGAAGTGGTTATTGGGGTCTTGAGCTTAGTCGTGAGATAGCTAAGATATCGCCCATGCTCTTAGTTCAGAGTGAGGTTGATGTAAAGAAGGAGTATGAAGTTGAGTTCTTAATTAAC
>CANXYI011434908.1:0-14865 GCA_948208565.1 Hura crepitans | reverse complement strand
GCCTACATTTTGGATCTCTGTAGCTGCACTTATCTAGTGCAGTGGTGTAACACCCCTTACTAGATCCCTTAGGAGACCCCATAGGTGATGCATGCACTCCTAAGTCACTAGTACCATTCTTATCACTTTTATTACTTACATCAGTTAAACTTATTTTGTTTACAAATTCACCTTCCATATGTTTTATATCTTATCAAGGTATAGACATAAAAAAATGCCACTTTAAGATAATTATGAGTCATTTCCAAAAACTTTTAAATTTCAGTAGCATAACGGCTATTCGGGTTCTATCCTAAAATTTTAACAAGCCTATTTAACACTTCTATAAACATTTCACAACACTTGGACCCATCTAGTCCCCCATTCTCAACCTAACATCAGCATAATCATACACTAACCCAGGCCTTAAACCACAGATAAAACATACATATATAGAGCCTCAGGTGCACATAACATCAAACATCAGAGTTAAACATACATTCATAAGAAAATATGTAGGACTACTTAATTACATCCACAGTTTAATGCTTACATCTATACATAACATATACAGAGCTGAAAATCATGGTTTCTACCCAACTTCATCTAAGTATATGGATATCAAAATTGTACAACCTTTGCCTCTTATTCCTTCTCAATTATCCTCTGAACTCTCATTAGCACACTTTACGAGGCAAGATTCTACTTCTGAGTACCTTTGCACAAAAATAGGTACGCTCAATATACGAGATACTCAGTGGTGAACTTAAAGCATTTAAATCATGGCATTTTAGTATTTACATACCTGTGCAGTTTAATAAATGATTTTTACTTCATTATGTGATTCAATTATACAACAGGGTGCTAAAATTACTAAAATACCCCTAATGTATTTAATAGTCCTAAAACATCATTTTTGACTCATATGAATTATTTAGAGTAAGTATTAATACTTTTAGCATGCATACTTTACAAAAATCAATTTATTTATAACATATGTGAAAAATGACTAAAATGCCCTTTTGCTTGTATTTTATCACTTTCTAAGAAAAAAATCCAATTATGCTTAAATTTTGTCTTCCATAGTTATTCTGCTTATTTACTTAATTTAATTCACTGGCCTGACTAGGAAGACGACTGTAGACACCTCACCTTGATCGATGATGACAGCCAGAGATAAACTCTCAAGCCTAGCACAAAGCCATCAAAACGAAGGTCTGCATATACCTAAGAGCCATGTCTGCATGGACTAACTACAGGAATAGGCCAGAGCCTAGCTCATGAGGATCACAGACTATCATACCAAAGAGCCTAGTTCACACGGACTAGTACGGATAAGTCCACATGAACTTGTCATTAGGAAAAGTGGTCTGGATAGAAATACTACCTGTATCACTAAACCACTATAGCCATACACCCAGAAGGATACCAAGGGGTTAGGCTATGATCTAAGCAAAAAGGGCAACCTAAGGTAAGGCAATTCATTGAAAGATCACTTTGTCAAGCAAAAGGGCATTAAGCACGATGGGACCCTAGAACCCACCATAATAAAGGGGCACTGCAAGCTAGGTTTTGAGATCTTCACTGATGTTGTGAATTAGGAAATAGGACATCTTACTTAGGTTCAGTGGACAGAGGAAGTGTTCCCAAAGCTACCAGCTGCTAAAAAAGTCTACCCTGCCATCTTAGAGGACATGCCTGAGTTAGAGGATTTTGATTTATTTGTTGATGAATTGTATCTTTGTGACCTCTTTGAGGCAAATGATTATCTTTCTAATAAAATGAACAATGAATTTGCTTACTTGTGTGATTTTTATCCTGATTGTAATATGCATCCATATGATCATTACATGAGCATTTTTGACATTAATTGTATTAAAACTAATCCCTTTAATCTTGGAACCAATGAACAACCAAAGAATGTATTAATTGCCCATGATACTACTATCAAAGAAAGAGAAAATTTTGGGAGATTACTAAAGAAATATGAAAGGATTTTTGCCTGGAACTACGATGACATGCCAGGGATCAATAGAGAAATTATGGAATGTGCCATACCAACTTACAACCACACTATCCCAATATGACAGAAGCTCAGAAGAATGAGACCTGAATGGGAAAAGAAAGTAAAAGAGGAGGCAGTCAAATTGCTTGAGGCAAAGTTCATTGAGGAAATAGTCTTCCCTACTTGGCTTGCCAATATAATGCCAGTGCCCAAGAAAGACGAAAGGGTCAAAATGTGTATGGATTACCAATACCTAAATAAGGCGTATCCAAAAGATAACTTTCCCCTTCCCCATATAAATGTGTTAGTAGATAATGCAGTAATGGCCACTATGTACTCATTCATTGATGGGTTTTTCGGGTACAATTAAATACTGATGAAAGTGATAGATAAGTGCAAAATAGCCTTTATAATAGAATAGGGTATATATTGTTAAAAGGTGATGCCTTTCAAATTAAAAAATGTAGAGGCCACTTATCAATGAATGGCCACTAAGTTGTTCCATAACATGATGCACAAAGAAGTCGAGGTATATGTAGATGACATGATAGTGAAGTCCATAAAATGGGAAGGACACTTCAAAGGATTAGAAAAGTTCTTCCAGAGGCTAGACTAGTTCAACATGAGGCTTAACCCTAAGAAATACATCTTTGGAGTCACATCAGGGAAGTTATTACGATTCATAGTAAGTAAGAAAGGGATTAAAGTTAACATAGACAAGGTAAAGGCCATCTTAGATATACCCACACCATAATTTGAAAAAGAAGTTACGGGATTCTTGGGCAAAATTTAGTACATTAATAGGTTTATATCTAAACTTATGATAATTTGTGAACCTATATTCAACCTGCTATGCAAAGGACAGTCGAAGGAGTGGAATAGTGATTGCAAGAGAGCATTCCAATTCATTAAGAAGTACCTAATTAATCCTCCAGTTCTACTGGTAAGCCTTTAATCTTGTACCTGGTAGTAGAAGGATCCTCAATAAGAGCACTGATTGTGCAAGCTAATGATGCTGGAATAGAAAATGCAGTTTATTACTTAAGCAAGAAGCTGCTCCCATACGAACAGAAATACACGGAAGTGGAGAAAATATGCTTAGGGATGTACTTCTATTAAAAAAAGTGCTCAAGTATAGGGGCATTAAGATCTCATATTTAAAGGGCAATGAATTTTTAGAACCAGTTAATGCAGATAGGCTAAAAAAGTACTTCTATTAAAAAAAAAGTCCGCTAAGCTGAAAACCTGAATAAGGCAATTTAGGCAAAAGTTAGGACACCCCGATAAGGTGAAAACCCAATAAGGCACTTCATGCAACAGTTAAGGGAACAAAGAGAAAATATCCAATTAAGAAAACCTTTCAAAGCTGATTAGTAACGACAATACTATCAATGGAAATTAATACATTCACCAAGATTAATGAGCTTAGTCTTAAATGCAATTAATGATAAAAGTGCTTTAGTTTTGATTATTGGCATACAAATTCCCATCCAGGAAAAGGGTCACACAAATAACTAAATTCTATGTACATTGTTTCTTTTTAGAATCAAGAACATTGTCTTCAATCTTCCTTTTCAGTACTAATGATCTATTGTCTTTAGTGTCACTTAAAATCCACTCATTATATGAATCATCTATATTAATAGTATTGATTATGTAATCATGCACGTCCCTCAAGATGGCACTTTGCTTCCATAATTCAGGGAAAGAGCATAAAAAGTGATGAGTCAAAAGGCCACTATGGAATCCTAAAGGCTCAGTGGGTATCCTTTGCACTAAACCAAACTGCCACAAGATGCATGAAGGGCTATAAAAGGTAGCATGTCTCAACCCGATCAAAGGAACACAATCTGCATGATAGGATAGGGTAAAATGCTGATCTTTCACTAAGGACATCTCTATTGCACTGAAGTAGTTGTGTCAAGCCATGAAAGCCACTAGTTAAGGGAGTCACACTTCATTATAAGCCTCCTCTCACAATGATGACATGGGTCGTACTTCACCCAAAGTCTTTTTAGGTAGAGGAATGATCAACCTCAATTTCTCTTGTAGCCAAATCTTAAAAAAAAAAAGAGAGAGGTGTTAGGTTAGAAAATCCATAAAGGACCACCTAAGCAAAAATTAGGCAGACTCGTTAGTATGAAAACCATCATAGGCATACTAGACAAAACTTAGGGTTATAAAAAATAAATAAAATAAAAAAACCCATAATATATACCTGCAAGAGAAGTGGACTCCCAGCTACGAAATCAATGTCTTTTTTTGTTAGAGCATCTAAACCACAGATAATTTCAGCCAGAAAGATGCCAAAAGGATTATACCCAGAACATGTTGCAGTAAGAAGGTGAAGGACCCTGAAATCACAACATTCATTACAAGAAGTGACATTGAGCCAATTTTTAAGAAAGCATAACAAGATACACTTCGCCCATTCCACTGAATCGATAGAGATTTCATAGGCATGGTCTAAGATTGCTTATAGAGAAATCGGGCCTACTCGAGGCATTATTTTGCTAGCCATAACCGGAGAAAAGCCTAGAGCCAGAACAATATCCATAAGGTAGCGATCCTCAAAAGAAGGTAAGGCTAAAGGGGTAGTAGGAGTAATGATGTATTCCAAGATAGTAGCGAATTTTTCTAAGGTTGGACAAATTTCTTATTGACCAAAGGTGAAAACATGGAAAATAGGGTGCCAATGTTGTGCAGTAGCACTTAAGAAATTGAGGTCAATCTGAACTTTCCTCAAAAACCTAAGAGTTGAAAAAGGGATAAGAATAAGGGAAGCCCAAGGAGCCTTGGATTCTAAAATCTTAGACAACTTCAGGCAGAAAGAAGACATGATGTAAGGAATAAGGTGAGAAAACTAATAAAGGAAGGGTATTTATAAGCTAAGGCATCCCATTCCTTTTCCCATCAGGAATAGGAATCCAAAACATGTGAGGAGGTCCGTACAGACTTATAAATGGCATCCAAGTCCACATGGACTAAGAAATAGAGGTCTACATCATTATCATGCTAAGTCCGTGACTACATTTGTGAACTGCCTGCCCGAACTAAGTTAATCAAGTCCACACGGACCAAAATGACCATTTCAGATCTACAAGGATTGAAGTACCACAAGTTCGTATAAAAGGCACAAAAGAAAAATAAAGCATTCAAGATCAAATAAAGTTCAAAGACAAATGTCCTTGAAAAGAAAAATTGAATCGTGCGTGCAATGTTCAAAAAGTACAAAGACAGGAAACAACGAATCCTATCCTCAAAGGAAAGAAGGCCTTATATCGTGCCCCCCATACAACAATCATAAAAAAGGAAGGGGTGCCCTCCCTAGCCTATTCATTAGAGTTATCCCTTTCCTCTGTGTCTTCATCCTCAGAAGAGATTACTAGCTTCTCAGCCACTTTATAAGCTCTAATCTTCCTTCGAGCCTTGCATAAGGCAGCCACCCACCTTGACAACTCATTCTACAAGAAAAATGAAGGATTAATGTAGCATAGCACATGTACATACATAACATGCATAACATGTAACATACATACACATACATGACATGTATAATGTACATGCAAAGATAACATACACACACATGTAATACACAACATACATATACATGTAAACACATATAACACACTTGACAGACATGACATGCACCAAATTCACTATGATAGGAATAGCTGCTTACAGTCAGCACCTGGGTCTCATCTATCATAGCCCTCCTGAATGCATCCACGACTCAACGGTCCTCACCATTAGAGCCTTCTTCACCTAATCAGAGGAAAGAGACATAAGGCATATGCAACAAGAAGATTCAAGTGATGTAAGTAGCAAAATTAATGACCTTACTAGTGTCGTATTCTCGAGCTCAAAGGCCACGTGCCAGTTCTCCTTTATGTAGAGCTTAACAAAAGATAGCTCCCTATTGATGCTATAACGTATATAGCTTAACTCGGGTCCCTACCACCTCACTGGGCAAAGGTGAAAAACTAATATATGGTCCTCAAGCTCCACCATGAGTAAAAGGAGGTGAGAACTGAGAGCTAAGGGAGCTAGGAGTAGTCCTTAGCTGCTTTCTTAAAGAGGATGGGCCATCCCTAGAGGTAGCAGTGGGCTATAACACCACACATGCATTTTAGAAAATATCACAAAAAAGAATCATAACACAAATGCCAAATCATCATTATACCTCATGAATAACGTAGAATCAAGAGGGTTAAAGGGGATGAACCAAAAGTTAGGACTCAAGTGCTAGCAAACCACCCTCTCTCCTAGAAACTAGCAGTACATCTCCAGAGTGGTCAGCAATAGATAACGAAAGGATAAGCCTCGAATAAAGTACAGAGGATGAGGCAACTCATTAATAGGAAAGACCCACTAAGCCAAATCAACCTATACAAATAAGTGTTAGTTACATGTGAATAAACACTAACAAAAATCTTCTTTGTGTAGAAAATACTCACGTTCATCCACGCACGAGAGCTGAGGTACTAGCGATGCTGCATCTAGGAGGCTACGTTCCATGGGCTAGAGGTAGGTGAGATCTATTATCCATCACTAGATAGTGGCGGGGCACATCTAGCTCACAAGGGCGAGTTAACAAATGGAGCTCATAAGCCCATACCTATAAACAACAAGAAATAAGATCACCAATAAAACTTTGTAGAGAAGCGCATAACTAAAAAGGAGGAAGGCTTACCAAAATGCCTAACACAAAGCCCTGAACAAAGAGATGGCTCTTTCAAGTCCACATAGCCATGTCAAGGCTTCAGAACATCCATCCCAAGGATGAGTAACACTAATTCCAGCTACTTATCTTGTTAACCTCCTTCAAGACTGGAAGAAGCTCCAACTTATGGTACCATTGGCATTGGCGAACAAGGTGGCACCCAGCAAATACAACATGAAACAACAAGTGTACTAGTCTACCTCCAACTCACTCAAGGGTGACTCTTCCCTCTATCTCTCCTATAGGTCTGTATAATGGATACTACTAGCCCTATCTTGAGGAACGAATCCCAATAGTTCCTTCACCTCTAATAGCTACAAGGATGGGTGCCAGTAACAAGCATCAAATGCGATAGCATGGCCTGTATAGGGAGCCTGATAATGAATGCCTAATTGAAGGGCATGATTGCCATCTTAACAAAAGGTAGATGAAAAGTATAAGTGGTATCCATTCACCTATCTAACAATGCCCATAAGGCTTGCAGATCACAAAAAAAATCTTTACCCACAAAGTGATTAAGGAAGGTCTGAAAGCTGGTTGTACGCACTTTGTTCTTTACCACCACTGGCATGGTGGAGTACCATTGTTAGGGACTAGACAAGGTGCCCCTGCACTTAAGATTCATCTGTAAAACAAACAAGTTAGGGGTCAACAAAAATCTGCATAGACCAAAATTTTAAAACAAAAGTCCACACGAACCATAGAAAAGCAAGTAAGACAAGTTTGCATAGACCATAATATTAGAGATACACAAGTCGACATGGACTATCAACATAGTAAAAAATAGTTAAATACAAGTCTATATAGACACCATGCAAGTCAAAAATAGTTAACAAAAGTCTATACAGACTTCATAAGATGAAGCATCTAGCATAACCACACAATAGGTTCTAGAAACAAAGATGAATTCTAAGTCCACATGGACTAATATTCCTAAAGAGCTAAGGCTGCACAGACTTGCTGTGCCCTAGCCTACCTAGTCCGCATGGACTTATTGCACCAGAGAATTCTCAGAGCACAAAAACATGAAGAAACTTGATCAAAATGGATAGAAAACTTGCAAGAGATGAAGAACGCACCTGAGGATATACCTCAGAGCAAGCGTGATGTGACAAATCTGCCAAAATAAGAGTTGGGTCACCGAATGCTACTCTGTTGATGGGTGCGGCATTCCACGGCTTATTAATAGCCACAAAAGGAACAAAACCCATAAGAGTCAACATGGAGATATCTTCTGGAGGAGGAGGAGAAGGCTTAAATCTAGCCTCCGATGGAAGGACGATCACCGTGGGTGTTTTTGCACTATTCGAAGAAGAATCAGAGGTGCTACCAACGTAAGAAGCCATGGTTGGGATGCTTGTTTGAGAGGAAAAGAGTAGGGAAGAAGACTGGAAAGGACAAAAATGATAAATGAAGGAGAAAAAAGACAGTTATATCACTAAAGTGATAAGTCTGCATGAACTTTTGTTATTAAGGTATGCATAGACTACATCTCCGATAAGTCCGTACGAATGTTGTCATTAATAGTTTGCCATAGTCGAGCATAAGTTTACATGGACTATGATCCATAATGTCCACACAGACCTTGGGCCACTAAAATCTAGAAAGGCTAAAAGGGAAGAGAAATGCCTCTAAAAGGTTAAAGCTTACTCTCTTTTCAACAAAACTAACATTTCATTTCTTTCTTATAGGATCAACACCAAAGTTCAATCCATTGTCTCAATGATCAACACTAAAGTTCAATCCACCATCTCAAGGATCAACACCACAGTTCAATCCATCATCTTAAGGATCAACACCAAAGTTCAATCCATCATCTCAAGGATCAACACTAAAGTCTAATCCATCATCTCAAGGATTAACAGCGAAGTTTAATCTATCATCTCAAGGATTAACACCCAAGTTCAATCCATCATCTCTAGGTTTAGCCTCATAAGCCAATCCACCATTCTTTTAGGTTCATGCTTCATAAGCTAATCCACAACCAATGTTGAAGTTAATGCACGCTCATTAATGGCATGAGTAGAATGAGTTGACAAGTAAGTATCCCTAACTTAGATACTTTGCTATGTATTGTTGACACATAGCACACACCAAAGTAGGGGCAACTATAGACACCTTAGCTTGACAGGTGATGATAGCTAGAGATAAACTCTCAAGCCTAGCATAAAGCCATCAAGATGAAGGTTTGCATGGACTTAAGAGCCATGTCTATATAGACTAACTATAGGAATAGGCTAGAGCCTAGCCAGTGAGGATCACGAACTATCATACCAAAGAGCCTAGTCTGTATGAACTAGTACGAATAAGTCCGCATGGACTTGCCATCAGGAAAAATGCTTCAGATAGAAATATTGCTTATTCAGTCTAAGAGTTAGAGTCCTTTAAGGATTAGGACTCCCTTCTAGATGAAAGAGGAAAAAAACCTAAAGAGTAAGTATAAATACTTCTCTTTACCAATAGAGAAAAGGGTTCGATTTAGTGGAGAAGTTTTGGAGGTTTAGAAAAGAATTACAATCACATATGTTCCAATAGTAGAAAGTGGATGTTTGACCTAGAAGAGATTTCAACTATCCTCACTTGAACCATAAGGCTTTTGTGCTAGTGTTTGGAGAGATCCCTTGTCTAGGTAATATCTAAGGTCTATTAAGGAATTTTTTGATGTTTCTAATGTGCCAATGATCTCTAAAATTGATTATGAGTGAGGTGATACTTTGTTATCCCCACTCCTATTTATGAGGAGTAGGCCAATTGTATTTGATATATATAATGTAAGATTGATACCTATAGTTGATATTCAACATGCTATATGATGTTAATCTCGCTATGTAAATTTGATCATATGTGTGATTAAGTCTACATGGAGTTAGTGCCTTTAGACATAAGCATATAGGTTAGTCCACACGACTTTATTTCACTTACATCAATTTAGTCATCTGGTCTGTACGGACCTATACTCATTGAGCATGATTACTTATCCTGAAAATACCATGTTAAATGCTAGTTGGTTAGTGTGAATTAATATGTCTATGTGTTGATATTGAAAACATGTGATTGTGTGCCTGAAGTGGGAAAGTAGTCCACATGAACTCTATATCTCAAAAGCTATATATTCGTATGGACCTATGTGTGGTAACTTGTATGATGATTCCTCAGCATGTGTCTTGCTTGTATAATTAATGGCCTTTGATTCATTCATCTCATGAATATTCATATTCTATTTATCATGTGTCAATAATCATGATCTAATCTCTCTGGCTTTGGTGTTTCCTGAGTTGTCAACTGGGCTCTTTAGCTAGGGGTGGAAGATGGAACGGACTCAATCCTTCCTTGAAAATGGCCCGCATGGATTAATAACTAACCTCTCTAATATCTACATGGACTTAGGGATATTGAAGCAAGATTATCTTAGGACTATAGTTTATCTCTTTGGTTTTGTACTATAAATGCTCTATATTTCATTTTTAGGGTTGTAATAGCTAGTAAACAATTTTTTTACACACTAAAACCTAACCTTCACATCAAACTATTTTTTACATAATTAACAGATGTTTTCTAATAAAAAAATAGATTTTTATTTCCTTAATCAAAAGTCATAACCAAATGTATTTTAATAAAGGCCAATCTCCTAGAATGGGAGTTGGGCAATTACCACCAATTCTTATGAAATTATGGGTAACTGTCAGGTTAATAGACAATCAATGAATGACTCACTTTCTGGATATATAATAGACCTAAGTGAATTTATTTAAATATTGCAGTTTACTTTCATACATGCAAAGATGATGCAATTTAAATTAAGAATGACGTATGCTTGAATGATAAGGGATTGATAAATGTTAAAATATACATGGACAACATATTATTGGGGCATAAATAAAATGTAAAATTTCGAACCTTTTTGGTGCAGAAGATCAGAGGTCCTAGTGTAGAGGCTAGGTGGTGACTCCACTAACCACTCTTATCCCCAGTAAAAATATATAATCTCTACAACAACTCTTAAAGACATTAGATCTTGAGAGAAAATAAACTGGTGCAATAGTCCCCATTCTGGACCTATGCTGCTACACCAGCACATGTGCCACAATAGAGATCAGCCATAACCTCTTTAGACATAAGTAAATAGTAACTGTGTGACATAATGGAGATCAGCCTGTAGGCCTCCCTAACCACAAATAAATATCATTAACAACTAGGTAACATAATGGAGATTAGTCCGTAGACCTCTCTAGCCACAAATAAAAATCATCAACACCTGGGTGACATAATATAGATCAGTCCATAGACCTCTCTAGCCACAAATAAAAATCATCAACACCTAGGTGACATAATAGAGATTAATCTGTAGACCTCTTAAGCCACTAATAAAAATTACTGCCTGAATATCAAACAACTAGCAATTGTAAAACTCTAAGTTGATTGGTCAACCCATCCAGTGGATGTCTAACTAATAGGCTAAGTAGCTCAATTTAAGTTCATTTATTAACCAAAAATATTCTTATAGTATTTATTTTTCAAAAACTTACAGTTAAAATTTTTATCAAATACTTTATTTTTTTAGCTAGACTAGTATAGCCACATTTTGGCTTTACCGAGTAATATTCCAAGACAATATTTATGCCTGCAATTACCAAAATTCAAAGTTTAATATGTGATGATTTATCATGGCATTAATACTTAAAAAGTCAACACTTTCTATCCAATGACATTTTTGATTCAGGTACTGGTCAACTGGACAATTACAGATCATTTCAACCACTTTTCAAGTCAATTTCTGGGACTATTTTAAGTCCAAATTTAACACAATTTTTAATGTCTTTTTAAGAACATTCCTAAGCACAAAAGCCAAACACAACTGGGCCAATTCCTAGGCCAACCAATAGGCATAATAACCATACATACAAAGGTCTCAAATCTAGCCTAAAAAGGCACAAGGAAAAATGCATTTACAAAACACACTTCAAGCCACTTTTTAGGTACTTATTTCAAGCTATAGCTACATGTTTTAGTCCAACTCTTTTTAGCCATTTCAAAGACATATTCTCAAGGTGCATCATATCAACATGTCATATACTTTGTTGATTTCATAGTCATTTTATGCCAATTATCTAGCCATTGTAATTTACTTGACTACCTTTTTCACAAGCTTAAGTTTCATGCCATCATGCCATGATCATGCTCTCGAGCATTAAGGGAAAAAGAACACAAATTCCATTCCTTTTCACATGAAATCAATATTCACCCATACATACATGCCATGAACACAATTATACTCATAAATATCCTATTTTAAGCTAATATTGCTAAGTTATAAGACAACACTCTTAGAATTCCCTCATGGTAGCTCTCGAGTACAAGAAAAAAGTCATAATTAATGGTGATTTCCACTCATAATTGCCATAGTTTTCATCTTAGCATGCTAAGAAAATTCTAAATTTGCATCCTAGGTAACAAACTTCCAATCCCAACAACCATAAACATCAAATTCAGCAAGCATTTGAAGCTAACTTTGCAAGTTCATTAAAACATCACTCCTAAATCCACTAAATTCTCACTTACTGATCACTACCAAAGACGAATTCAATCCTAATCTCAATATTCTAGCCACCTCAAATCAATTTTCATCATCCTAGGCACCCTAAATCATGAAGAAAAGACTTGAAGTTCACTTACATGTGAAATAGGCCTTCTAAATCTTCAAGCACACCAAGCTATCCAACCATTACGATAAGCTTCTCCTCCCTTTATGGGGTTCAAACTACCCTTCAATGGCCACCAACACCTCACATAAAAAATTACACAAGTCTTAACCATGTCCTAGTATCAAATAGTAGCCAAAAATCTCAAAGAAAGGAGAAGAATCAACCAAAACTCACCTCAAGGTCATCATTCTGGATTGCTCTAAACTAGTCAGTTTATATGTTTTTTTATCTCCCAAACAAAAACTCTTTTCTGCTTGATTCCTATTTTTCATGGTGCCTAACACAAAGGAGAAATTTTAGCAACTAGAATCACTCAATTTGGTGGTCGGATAAAGAAGTTATGGCTATTCTTCCCTCTGTCGGGCATCAGCAACAGTAAGAAGAAAATAGAGGGAGGAAATCCTTCATCCAATTGGAAATCCACTTGTCAAGGGATATTTACCACTTGGCAACCTTGATTAGCCACTTGGCATGAAGTGGGGCCCACCTTGGCATGTCAAAAGTGGTCCCAATAATCCCGAACCACCCTAGTTTTTTGGCAAACTTCAAAAATTCACAGTAATTCACTCGGACGTCAAAAAATTATGTCGTTTATTTTAAAATTCATATTTTAATCCCCTCTATCTATTAATAAATTTTTGTGGCTAGATTCCATTGATAAGATAGTTTTTAGACTACCTCAATTTATGTGCCAACGTCAAAGATTTCGAAAATTTGCAAATGACCTCCAATTTCAAAAATTCTTTCACCATTGGACTCAGTGGAATTTTTAAGCTTCAGGGTTTGAGATTTTCGAGTCCGTCTGGGCATATCCCAAATCAGTCCCAACCCAAAAAAATTTTCTTGCATAGATGCATTGCTTACTGCTTAGAATGAATTATTGGTTTTGTTAAATTTTTAAATTTCAACTTTTTCATCAAACTTAAAGCCCTTTGAAGTTTCATGACTAGTACCATTACCTCGATCCACGTGCAAGTGACCTAACAACCTCAACACACTTCCCGGACCTTGTGGCACTATTTATAAAGCCTCAAATCAAGGGCATTATAGGGTTGACCGATCAACTTAGGGTTTTGCAGCTGTTAATTGTCTGATGTTCAGGCAGTAGATATTATTGGTGGTTAGAGAGGCCTACGGGCTGATCTCCATTATGTCACATAGATATTTATTTTTTTGTGGTTGGGGAGGCCTACGGGCTGATCTCCATTATATCACATAGATATTTATTTTTTGTGGCTGGGGAGCCCTACAAGCTGATCTCTATTTGTAGATACCCATTTTTGTCCTGCTATTAAAATTAAGAAATTACAAAGACATGTACTACATTCGATATGTTATGCATTACATTGTGGAAAGCGAAATAATTATATGAGCTTGTTAATATAAACATGCTCAAATTAGGTATTATAATAAATTGTTGTCATGGTAGTAAAATTAATTAAATCGATGAGAATTGATTAATCACGAAAAAATGGAAAAAATAATAAATTAATAATTCACAAATTACAAATTAAAATTAATAATTACAAGATATGAAATATAAAAGTAATAATTACAAATCAGAAATTAACTAAAATAATTACTAGATTATGAATTAAAATAAAAATAAATTACATCAAATTAAATAAAAAATTTAATAATAATTATGACCTAAAATAAAAATTAAAATTAAAATTAATTGCAACCCAAAATAAAATAAAGTAAACAAAATTTTTAATAAAACAACAACAACAACAATAATAATAATAATAATAATAATAATAATAATAATAATAATAATAATAATAATATAAAATAAAATTACAAATAGAGACTGCTGGGCCAGCCTAAGCCCAGCAGTCAACAGACCCACTCTAGAAATACAGCATCCTGTAGCTCAATTTTAGCCTTCTAAAGCCCAATTCAAGCCCCAAATACAGCAGCCCTGCAGGAGGAAAAAAAATCAAGCAATGAACAGTAAATTAATAGTAAAAATACTATTCACTAAAATTACAAAAATGACACTGTGAGAATCTATAAAAGCCAGTAATTTCAGCAGAAAAATGGGGGCTAAAAGGGGCTGAGGAAAGAGAGATCGGAAGCAAACAATGAGGGATTTGAGAGAAAAATTGATACGAAAGGGGGCTAAAAAAGAAGAGCTAGAGAGAAAAGAGATTTAAAAAAAGAAGAGAGGAGAGATCTGAGAAAAGGGATCTATAAAGAGAAAGGAGATCTAAAAAAGAAAAAACAGATCTAGAGAAGAACTCAGATTTTTAAAGGAGATCACACAAAAAAAAAGCAAAAAAAATGCAGTAAAGGGAGCACAAAAAAATAGAGTAGAAAAGAAGAAACATAATAGAAAAGAATGTAGAAAACAGAGGAAACCCAGATCTAAAGCCCTAAAATCAATAGATTTAAGAAAACACAGCAACCCAGAAGGAAGTAAAGTAGTAAAAGTTCAGATTTCAATAATAAGC
>CANXYI011434859.1:0-12047 GCA_948208565.1 Hura crepitans | reverse complement strand
TCTAAATAAAAGGACATTAGCAGTATATGATTAACGTATTATGTGTGATTGAGATCTTGTGATTCCATGACTATGATATATGTTATGTGCTATCGACTGATGATGTGGGGAGGGTTAGAAGGACCCATTTGGCATCTAAGTTAGGGAATGTTATAAAAGTGTTATTTTCAAAGGTTAATTTTAAGATATGCTATCAAATAACTGTTATGCTGTTGGATTTTTGCTAAAATGAAATAGTAGTATTTTATGCAACTGATGTTCATAATTTAGATTTTAAAGCTACATCTTAGCCTCAGATACTTATGATGTAAGTATACAATAGGGCAAAAGATAATGGTTAAAATGTTTAACATGTCATATCTTATTTAGACTGGCAACGATTTAGGTAGGAGATGTCAAAATGTGCCATCTCCCATTCAGATTTAGCTACTGAGTCAGGTAAGGGGTGTCATATTAGGTGTATTAGAGTCTGGCTTAGGCGTTCCTAGGCTACATATGATTGCCATAGGGTTTATATACACATACATACATTACACAATGTTACACTGCTTAAGGCTAATATATATTTCTTGTTATAGATCAAAGATAAGTGATTAGAGATCCCCTGCTGGTATGGAGGAGGTAAAAAGTCATGCATTTACTACTATATAGAAGCCAACAAGCTTAGTAGCACCCATACCTAGTGATGTTGTAAAGCTAGCACCTGTACAGCTTATACAACTTACATAGTCGGCATAAGTACAACCCGCCTTAATATAGTAGATGGTCGATATATTTAGACTGGTTGCAGCATGTCACTCCTCTTCCACCATTAGCACCATAGTAAACACCAATACCATAGCCCCTCTAGAAAACCTATCTAAAATGTGTGGAAAAGATGGGGGTGATTGACTTTTTAGGCATAGACAAGGATGATTCTGTAATACTAGAGTGTTGGCTTAAACAAATAGAGAGAATATTAAAATAGTTGAGGTGTACATCGAAAGAGAGCTTGATCTGTGCCATATCCCTACTATAAGAAGAAGGGTTCTACTAGTGGTAGATAGTCCTAGAGAGGAAACCAGCAGTAGAAATTACCTGAGAGTTTTTCCTTTAGGAATTTAAGAAGAGATACATTATAGAAGGCTGCTTAAAGAAAAAAGGCAGTGATTTCTAGACTTTAAGCAAAAGGCCAGTCCAGTATCAGAGTATGAGAAAAAGTTTACAAGGCTCAACAAATATCCAGTAGCCATAGTACCCAAAGAGGAAAGATGCCAAAGATTCAAGAAGGGCCTCGACATAGACATCCAATTATAGGTATCTATAAAGAAGATCTAAGACTTCTATGCACTAGTTGTTATTACCTATATTATGGAGGATATATTGAAAGAGAGGTAGGAGAATTTTCAAAAGAAAAGGTCCTTCACAATAGGCTAAGTGAGCTCAACACCATAGCATAGTAAGAAGTAAAAGGAGGCCCCAGCATATTAGCACCTCAAAGATCAGCTCCTACCCAAAGATTAGGCCTAACAGAGTAGTTTAGACCTCATTAATAACAGAGGCCAGCCGTTAGTGCTCTAGTCTCCATAGCTAGGAGTTCATTTCTAGTATGTAGTAGCTATGGTAAGAGACATTGAAGCATATGCTAGAGGTCAATTCCAAGAGTTTATTACAGATATGGCTCCAAAGGCCACTACTAGAAGGACTGCCCACTGAGGCCAGACATAGATAATTCTTCTAGGCTTTAAGCTTTTTCACCTATTCCAACTAGGAGCTAAAAAAAGAGTAAAGTGGATAAATCAGGAACTAATTAGAGGCCTCGAGCAGAGACAAGCTATAGGATTGAGGTGGGGGCACTAGCTCATTAGGATGCAGTCTGAGCCAGAGGAGACAGATTCCTCTGATGTGATTATTGGTACCTTCTATTTCTTTAACTTATTTATTTTGGCATTAGTAGACCCAAAGTCCACACACTCCTATGTATACACTACAGTAGTATAGAATAGAGGCCTTCAATCAGAACCTCTAAATACTAAAATCATGGTCAGTAACCTAATAAGACAACATGTGATAGTAGATAGAGTGTACAAAGATTGTCCATTAGCTATCCAGGGACACACCTTCCTTGGCAATATGATTGAATTACCTTTCAATTAGTTTAATGTCATATTAGGGATGGATTGTTTATTTAAACATAATGTAATAATAGACTAAAGATAGAAGAGGCTTACTCTTCTAATAATAGAAAGAGAGGAAATTACAATAATGGGTGAAATAACCAACTTCCTATCTAATGTGATCTCTATAATAGCAATAAAGAAACTAATTTAAAAGGGTTGTTAGGCCTACTTGGCACATGTGGTCAACACCAAATAGAAAGGGGCTGGTGTCAGTCAAATACCAATAGTGGCAGAATTTCCTGACATTTTTCAAAATGAGTTACTAGGGTTGCCACTTGAATGTGAGATAGAATTTGCTTTTGATGTGTACCTAGGCACAACACCTATATGGATACTATAGATCTAAAAGAATTGAAGGTACAATTATAAGAATTATTAGATAAAGGGTTTATTAGACATAGTGTCTCACCTTAGTGAGCACTAGTGTTATTTGTAAAGAAGAAAGATGGCTCATTGTAGCTGTGTATAGACTATAGGCAATTAAATGAGGTGACTATCAAGAATAAATACCTCTACCTAGAATTAATGATCTATTTGACTAGTTAAAAAGGTTCAGTGTCTTTTCAAAAATTGGCTTGAGATCTAGGTATCATCAACTCTAGATAAAGGACTCCAACATTTTGAAGATAACCTTATGCACCAGGTATGGACATTATGAATTCTTGGTGAGGCCATTTAGGTTAACTAATGCCTTTATAACCTTTATAGACTTGATAAATCAGATATTTCGATCGTACTTGCACCAATTTGTGGTGGTATTCATTTATGACATCCTGGTGTATTCTAAAACTAGGGAGGAACATGAACAACACCTCAGACTTGTATTATAGACATTAAAAGAGAAAACTATATGCCAAGTTAAGTAAGTGCAAATTTTGCTTGATTGAAATGGCATTTCTAGGGCACATAGTGTCAGTTGAAGGAATTAGGGTAAACCCTAGTAAAATTAAAGCTATGTTAGACTGGAAACCCTAAAAAAATGTAATTGAAGCCAAAAGTTTCTTAGGTTTAGCTGTATATTATAGGTGATTTGTCAAAGGATTCTCAATGATTATTGCTCATATGACATGACTATTAGGGAAGGATGTGAAAATTATCTAGGACTAGAAATGCTAGGAGAGCTTCAACAAATTAAAGGCTTTGTTAATAGAAGCTCCAATTCTCACATAGCTAGAGCATGGAAAGGAATTTATTATCTACAATGATGCCTCACATAATGGGCTTAGATGTGTGCTGATGTATGATGGTAAGGTGGTGGCTTATGCATCCAGACAATTAAAACCACATGAGAGAAATTATCCTACTTATGATCTGGAGTTAACAACTATTATTTTTGCCTTAAAAGTATGGACGCATTATTTGTATAGTGAAAGGTGTTATGTTTACATAGACTATAAGAGCTTGAAATATTTGCTTACTTAGAAAGAATTGAACTTAAGGCAATGGAAATTAATAAAGCTAATTAAAGATTATGACTACTTGATTGATTACCATCTTGGCAAGCAAATGTGGTGGCAAATGCCTTAAGTTAGAAGCTCTTATACAACCTAAAAGTAATGAATGTTTAGTTATAATACCGAGAAGATGAAGCCTTACTAGCTAAACTACTGGTAAAACCTGACTTAATCTAATAAGTGAAGGAAGCACAACAAAATGATTATAAATTACAGCACATAATAAGTTTGATCAAAGAAGGAAAGCTAACTGAGCATGAAATTAAAGCAGATAGATATCTATATTACCATGACAAAATATGTGTACTTGATAGAGAGGATATCAAGAGGCAGACATTGCAAGAAACACATAATTCTCCATATGCTATACATCTCGAGAGCATAAAGATGTACCAAGACTTGAAATCCTATTATTGGTGGCCAAGAATGAAAAAGGATATAGCAGAGTATGTGACTAGATAGCTCACCTACCAATAAGTGAAAGCTAAACACTAGGTTCCTTCTAGATTGCTCCACCCTATAGCAATACTAGAATAAAAATAGGAAAGAGTCATGATAGATTTCATAATAGGATTGCCTATGACAAGAAGTAGATTTGATCTAATATGGATGATTGTAGATAGGTTGATTAAGATAACACATTTTATCCTAATAGGAATGGATTATTCCCTAGAGAAACTTACACAACTGTATATTGACAAAATTGTTAGACTGTATGGAGTGCTAGCATTTATCATTTCAGATTGGGACTAGAGGTTCACATCTAGATTTTTAAAGAAATTACATGATGCCTTGGGTACTCAACTCACTTTTAGCATAACATTTCACCCGCAAGCAGATGGTGAATTAGAACGAGTGATCTAAATACTAAAAGACATGCTGAGAAGCTATGCCATCAAGTTCAAAGGCAATTAGGATAGATACATATCATTAGTAGAGTTTGCATACAACAACATCCATTAGGCAAGTCTAGGAATGGCACCTTATGAGGCACTATATTAAAGAAGTGTAAAACTTTATTATGTTGGATAAAATAAGGTGAAAACAAGTTGATGGGGCTAAACTTAATCAGGAATATAGAAGAGAAGGTTAGAGTAATTAGAGACTGGCTAAAAGTAGCAATAGACAGATAAAAATCCTATGCTGATATGAAAAGGAAGACAATTGAATATGAAGTGGGAGATAAAGTTTTCCTAAAGGTATCACTTTGGAAAAAGATATTTCAATTTTGGAAGAAGGGCAAGTTAAGCCCTAGATTCATCAAGCCATATGAGGTGATTGAACGTCTTAAACTAGTAAAATATAAATTGGCATTACCTCTAAAATTATAGTAAATCCATGACATGTTTTATGTCTCTATACTGAGAAAATACTGATCGGACCCTTCTCATATACTTTCAATAAAGGAGATAGAAGTATAGCTAAATCTGTCATTTAAAGAAGAGCCATTCTAGATCTTAACTTGAGAAGTAAAGTAGTTGTGCAATAAAACAATGCCATTGGTGAAGGTAATATGAAAGCACTACGGTTCACAGGAGGTAGCATGGGAAAGTGAACAACAATTGAGAAAGCAATACCCACAGCTATTTGAACCATGTAAATTTTAAGGAAAAAATTTCTTAAGAGAGGAAGGAATTGTAATGCTCAAAATCTAGATTTTATGAGTAGTACTTCTCAGGGCAAGAATAGTGCTTGTCGAGTAATCGGGTCACACTGAGGAGGTCAAAGGGGAGTACTAGTCATAAAACTTTGACAAACAAAATAATGATGAAAATAAAGTAATTTACACTTTTCACTGAACCAATAAATTATTTTATATTGATATCTAGTGAATAGTGACCTTAGTTTACATCAAGTAGGAAAATGGTCGAGATGTGCCCAAATTGACTTGAAAATAGCATACCCTTAAGATAAAAAAATTCAAAATAGTTTAATGGTGGTGGAATTGGAATTTTTTTGAGGTCAATTGATATTTAAATGAAATTTCTTAATTACGTAAGTGAATAGTTGACCTAGTTCCTTTTGGAATTTAGGCCTCAGATTTTAGGCGCCCCTTAATTAAGGAATTCATTAATTTTTGGCACTGAAAGCAAGATTTTTAGAGACCTCTAACATTTATTTTACATTTTTGAAGTTTAAAATTTAAATAGGATTAATCGCGGTTGTCTGATCACCATGTGGCGTAATTGTGGCCATCCACCCTCATAATATAAATAGGTTAGGGTGTATGTAGGTGTATGGTAGCCAAATGTACCCTTTTTCCTTCTCCAGCACTCTTAGCTGATGCCATTAATGGGGTTTTCTCTCTCTTTTCTTTGTTTCATCATTTCTCTCTTATCTCTCCACTCAAACTCACACTTTTTACATCAAACTTACTTTACTCGATCTCCAGAAACTGAATTTGGGACCAGTTTTACATAAGGAGGTCATTTGAGGGTAAAAAGAGAAAGTTAAAAGTTTAGGGTTTTGAACCTTAAAACTAAACTGAGCCTCGAATCGAATCTCGATTATTTTTCTAAATAACTAGAAACCATCTAGAGCATGGTTATGCTTTTTTTTTTAAATTTTAATGTGTATATATTTTTATACAAAATTTTCTAATTCATGACCTATTATGGAAATTAGAGAATATAGAGGGGAATGAGAACCAAGGTAAGAAGAAGCTATAGATTCAATCTTGGGACATCACATAACACCTCTGTAAGTGTATTCAATAAAATATGTGCCTTGAATGGTAAATTGTAAAAATTTTATTAAAGGGCGCATTTAGGGTTTTCATGTATTTCGAGGTTAGAATAACCTTAAATTGGTTCCTAAGGTATTTTAGGGTTTTATGCTTGCCAATGAACTTAACTGAATGAAAAATGGAGTAAAAACATGCTAAATATAAAAGATTGAAATAAGTGTATATTGTATGGAAAATTAGAGACATGGATGGAATTAATGGAATTGTTACATAATAAGGGGAATTTAAAATGCAATGGACTAGGACAATTAAAAATGGCCTGTAATGAAAATGTGCATTGATGGTTGCATGTAATTAAAATAATTTGGTGCATGAAATGTATATGTATGTGAAGTGATATATATGGTGTGGATGATGTGTAACACATGAGTTTATAATAATGAGTAGTACAAAAATACTAGTGATTAATGTATACATGATGAATGATAGATAACAATGCATGTAATGAAAATGGCAATATAAGTCTATTAATGAGGAAAATGTAGTGTGTATAATGAGACTTGTGATATGAAATAAGAAATGTGATGTTAATGAAACATTATTAAGTAAACATATGATTGAGCTTAAGCACAAGATTGTGACTATGACTCATATGAAAAGTGAATAATGAGAATGGAAAGATAATGGCCCATATATGTTAGACAGCTCATTGGCTAGGTTGATAAGTCAACTAGGAGATATAGTAGTTGCCAGGACACTTTAGTGTCATTGATATTGATTCTTGATTTCATTTGATTGCTTTCTTGTAAGTACAGTTATAAGGAGGTCCGACAGAACCACTGCACATATTCTTATGCAGGTGCAGTCACTGAGAGGCTCATTAGGATGACTGCACAACTATATATTAGCCATATTAATCTTATTTATTATTTGATTTATTTCATATGGGTGTATTTATGAAGAGGTCTAACAAAACCACCGCACATAATCTTAAGCGGGTGCAGCCATCGGGAGGTTCAATAAGATCACTGCACATTATTGCTAGTGCAGAGCACGAAGGTCTAAAATGTGGGCCACAACACAATGTGACCTTAATATCTAGTATTTGGATATATGTCTTCCAAATATGGGCAAAAAGGTGGAAATTATGGGAACAAAATATAACAATATGAAATAAGCAGATGAATAATTATGGATTAATATACTAAACAAAATATAAACATATAATAGTAACATTATAATTTAATTGACATATGACTTAGTAATAGTGAATGAACATGAGTGATATTAACTATAGTGGCATATAATGAATTAGGGTAGGTAAGCAGCTTAAAATGATTACACCCAGGCATGGTAACATGACACTTTAAAATAACTGGATAACAATATTAAGGCTATAGAAAAATGCATGCATGACTAGCAACATGTTTAATATTGAAATGCATGTGTGCTATAAATTCTTTTACATGTATGTGCATATTTTATTGAATACACCAGTAAGCATTATGCTTAGTGCATCATGTTTTCTCAATGTATAGGTTGTAGATAGATCCTGCTACTAGCCTAGCCTTAAGGTAGCAGTGCAACCTAGGCAGTCTCTTATTGGTATTATTTTGTACACCCTTTTGTGTGATGTAAATATAATAGTGGCATTCATATGTACATAGTCAGGGTGTAGGTCCAACATAATGATGTACATGTAGCTTATCAAACACACTAGTTATGTAATCTAAATAGATGAACATTAGTAGTATATGATTAATGTATTATGTGTGATTGAGATCTTGTGATGCCATGACTATGATATATGCTGTGTGTTATTGACTGATGATGTGTGTGACATCCCCTATCAGATTCCCTAAGAAACCTGATAAGCGGTGCACTTCCCATCAGGTCAACCATCCTGAAATTTCCCTAAGCCTGCACTCCTTAACACTTATAGATTATTTTATTATTTGATCAGATATTGATTAAATCCTCATTCTATCCTTTAACTATTCTTATCTAAGGTATAACAGACCTAGGAGAGATTAGTTCAAACTACTTCCATTATCCTAAACAAATTAACATTAAGTAACTCCAGTGGATAGCAAGGGTTAGTCCGTAGATCTCCCAATATCCCAAACAAATCAACAGCAAGTAATTCCAGTGGATTGCAGGGATTAGTCCATAGACCTCCCAATATCCAATATACCATCATCAAACATCTCTAATGGATAGCAGGGATTAGTTTGTAGACTTCCCAATATCTAGTAAATTATCCTTAAATATCTAACAGCTATTAATCCCTAGTTAACTGGTCAACCCATCCAATGGGTGTCTAACTAATAGGCCATCTATCTTTATTTTATGTTTATTTAATTATTGATAATCATTTTATAATATTTAAAGTTGAACAACAGATAATTATGAATTTATTTCAATAGTTGATTTTTGACCCAGACAATTACAGGTCTATTTTGGCCCTACTAGACAGTTATAGGTCTATTTTCTAAGCCAATTTTTGGTCAATCTCTTGGATAGTTCTAAGGTCAAATTAAGTTTAATTTATACCATTATTCTAAGTCTAATTATGTTAAGATATAGGCTATTTCCAATTCAAGTTCCAATTAATTATTTTTATAGGATAGTTATAGGTCACTTTTAAATTTTTCTTACACAGTTATAGGTTTATGGTCACCATTTTCTGCTTATTTTTCCATGCCATTGTAAACTATTACCACATGCCATTGTGGCCCCTAAAATCATGTAATTTCATTCATTCTAAATGGCCTCAAAATCATTTTAAACCAAGTACCTAAAGTGTCCCAATTTCATGCCATTATAAGTTCAATTATAGGTCATTTTTACCTTCCTTATTTTAAACCATTTCTTAGCTTAATTATGAATACCATTTCTTTACCTATACTAACCAATTATCTTACCATACTTACTCACATATTTATGCCCATTTCATGCCATCCTAATGTCATACAATATATGTCAATTATGCCATGCCAATTCTACATGTCATACATCATGTCACACACACTCACATACATACCAACATTAACATACCTCTTAGCCATTACTAAATCAAGATCACACATATGCATATTTCCATAATTCAACACACACACACACATGTCATATACTAAAGCTCCAATGTATACATGCCTATACACATGACATACCATGCACACCATGCCATAACATACATCATACATGCCTCAGCCATGATATGATCCCACACATACATGCATATTTCTATCAAATTCACCATATATCCATCTAATCCCATGATGGATGTACATTTTCCTACCACGTACACCATGGCACCATGCCATACACATAACTTGTAATCCAAGGTACCCTAACATACCTTTTGGCCATTCATGGCACCACCCATAACCATGCCTTTTCTCATTATACATACATACAAATCATTAAATCCCATAATATACACGTCATTGCTTATCATAAACCTTATGTACACATGCCATAATATACCATACACACACATACAACCTCTCGGCTAAAATGAGGTAACACCTTTCCATCCATTCCTTCCACCAAATCACACCACAAATCACTCAATTCATATAGGAATAACATCAAAATAAGTTCAATTCACCATTACACAGACATTACTCACCCTAACCACCAATTCAATACAAAGTTTCCATACAAATTACACTTGAAATAAACATGGCATACCTCAAATATATTAAATTCACATACCTACATTTGAAATGGAGTTTTTTCTACACTTTAGCACCTTCATTTCCATTGTTGAACATCAATTCCACCTTGGCTTACACACATACATTTATGCCTTAGAAAAATCATAGAAAATTTCATAGACCTACAAATGAAAATCTAAGAACATAGGCACCCTTAAAATGATGAAATCCCCTTAGAAATAAAATGAAAAATGGGAAAGGCCACTTACACACAAACTTGATTTTCTAAGCACCTTTTATGTACATACACCTTCCTTGATTTTTCTTGAGTTCTATGCTTGCCTATGGCCTCCTAAACCTTAAAGGATCAATTCTAAACTAATGAAGGTTATTTTTGGTGATAATTTGGGGAGGATTAAAGCTTAAAAAGACATAGAAATAGAGGAGAGAAATGGAAAATGGCGTCGGGTAGAGAAAGAAGAAGAAAGAAGAAAATGGTGAGGGGATGAGGTGTTAATGGGTTAAGCAGGGTAGTGACCACTTGGCTCCCCTTTTTACAGTGGTCGAGGTAGCTCGAGTGGTGACACGTGTCACCTGAGCACCCTAAAATCTCAAATTTTCTTGAGAAATTTGGGAAATTTTAAAAATTCACACAGACCTCAAAAAATTATCATGTTAGTTTTAAAAATCCTTATTTAGGCCTATTTAGGGCCTTATAAAATCTCAAGTCAAAATTCCTTTTGTAAGATAATTAACTAATTTCTCGATTTGCGTGAAAATCCTAAAATTAAGAAAAAAAGCAAATGACCTCAAAAATTAAAAATTCCTTCACCAATAGCCTCAGGTGAATTTTTGACCTCAAGGTATGGTATTTTTAGGTCTGTCTGAGCACATCTTGGGTCATTCCCAGCTTAAGTCCATTTGAGCCTACGGACCGCTAGATTTTGGCATAAAATAATTTATTAAATCTATTAAATTTTGAAATTATGTCATTTTTATCATTTTCAAGCCCCTCAAAGTTTCATGACCAGTACGCCCTGCCTCGGGCCTCGTAAAGGTGACCTGACATGTTGAACACACTTTTCGAACCTTGGAGGTACTATTCTCGAAGCCTTAACTTACGGGCGTTACAATATAGGGAGGGTTAGAAGGACCCATATGGTTGAGTCTGATTTGGGAATATTATAAAAATGTTATTTTCACAGGTTAATTTTGAGATATGCTACCAAATTTTTGCCAAAATGAAATAGTAGGATTTTATGCAGTTGATGTTCATAATTCAAAATTTAAAGTTATATGTGGGCCTCAAATGCTCATGATATAAGCATACAATAGGGTAACAAAAAGATAATTGTTAAAATGGTTAACTTGTTATCTCTTATTTAGACTGTCAATAGTTCAGATAGGAGGTGTCACAATATGCCATCTCTCATTCAAATTTAGCTACTCGGTTAGGTAAAGGGTGTCACATCTAAGGCATTTATGCATATTTATGAAATCACCTAACAACATTCATAAGCATTCCATACCAATAAATAACAATCAACTTACTTTTATACACATATACACACTTTATGTTTAGGGCACACATAAATTATACACATTTTACTTTGATTACATTTACTTTTGAGTCAAAATACACCACTTGTACACATTTAGTCCTTCTTTTGCCTTTGCTCCACCCATTGTCACTTTGCTTTACAAACATAGATAGACTTATTATGAAAAAATCTATATAAAATTATACATTCATCAAAACTAAAACCCTACTTGATAAACATACTCTTTGGCTTTTTAGGAACCTTAGAAAAATACCAAAGCTCAGAAAAAACTTACCTAAACAAAACCTTGTCATTATTTACCCTAACATTAATCCATGGAAATCCTTTGGTTTTTCTTGAATTTTTTTGCTTTTAATAGTGTTTAGGGGTTATGGAGTCTTGATCTTAGGGATTAAGTGTGTAATTTTGGACTTAGAAGTGAGGGAGGAAAGCAAAAAGAGGAGGACCTTTCATTGAGAGAGCTGTTGGCTCAAAGGAGAAAGAAGAGAGGGGTCGATGATGACATTATTCACACTTTGACCCAA
>CANXYI011434825.1:0-14652 GCA_948208565.1 Hura crepitans | reverse complement strand
GTCAATCCACTGACCTTTTGACACTTAGGTAGTCATGATGCATGGCTAGATGCCTCTCTTGACTTGTACTTAATTTAATTTATTAATTAAGAATTAAAAATGATTTAATGAGATTAAATCACAGAGTCCTAGTCAAACTAGGACTTTAATTCAGTGTGCCTGCCAACATGCTCTGGAAGCCCATAGGGTCACACACCTATAGGATATGGAAGATGAGGTGAAATTATAGATTATTAGATGGCATTAGATATCATTGGAATAAATAAAATAAGAGAAAAAGGATGAATTAGACTTGAAGCCAAGAGTTGGCCTAAAAACCCTATTTTAGGCCCAATGCATAAGCATAAGAAGGAAGTAGTTTGGGCCTTTATTTAATTTAATTAAAAGCTCAAATTAGGTCAGCCTTTTAAGAGTTAAAAGGTCCCATAATTATGGACCTATAATAGTAATTAAAATGGTATAAAAAACCTACTAAAGTTTGATTTTGTGTCAGACATAAAAAGAGCCACCGAACAAAAAATTATTTTCTGCTTCCTCCCTTCTTTCTAAAAGATCCGCTTGCCCACTAGCCTCAAACTTTTGGATTTTTTTTCTATTCTTCTCTTTGTGAGTTTTTTTTCTCTCTATTCTGGTGTGGATACCTTAGAGGTGCTCTATACTAGAACACTGTGGTTTGTGACAATCCAGTGTGAAGAAAAATTGAAAGGAATCAATTTTAAAGATAATAGTAAAAATCTTCTAAATCCTTTTTCTTTGCTGCATGTTTTGATTTTTTTTGACAAATCATCACATTATTGGCTATTAATTTTCCACTATGCATGAGGTCATGGACTTTAATAGGTTGACCGGTCAATTTAGGGATTTAGCAATTGTTAGTTGTTGATGTTCAGGCAATGATGTTCATTGTGGCAGGGGAGGCCTATGGGTTAATCTCTATTATGTCACATAGCTGTTGATATTCTTTGTGGCTAGGAAGGCCTACGAGCTTATCTCAATTATGTCACATTCTTGATGGTGATTATTTGTGGCTAGGGGGGCCTACAGGCTGATCTCTATTATGTCACAAAGATATTGATATTTATTTTTGTCTGGAGAGGCTATGGCTGATCTTCATTATGGCATATATATCGGTGCAGCGACGTAGGTCTAGAATAGGGACCACTACACTAGTTTATTTTCCCTTTAGATCTAGTGTTTGCTAGGGATGTCTTTTGAATTAGGCCAGCTAAAATAATTCAATAAAATTAAGAAACCCACATTGGACTGTGAAATATGATGCAGAGGTATTTTAGTAATTTTCCACTGGTAATAAATAAAGACTTAAAATGGTATTGTTGACTATTAAATGGCTAATAATGACCAAGTATATAAATTACATGACCTGTGATAAGTAATTAGATAACTACAGATAGAAACACCCTAGGGGTAGAATGGTAATTTTGCATGATAGCACTTTAAATTGAATTTAGGCCATTAGTACAAGATAAAATAAAGATTTTAGGCATGAATTAACTACTGGACATGGTTTTAAATGGTTGAAATCACTACTAAGTATTTTTATACTCAGCATACCAATTTTTGGTGTGTAGGTACTCAGAATAGGGAAGTCACCTCTTAAAGTGCACGACGGAGTTTAAAGGTCATATTAAAAAGGTGAATCATGTATGATGAGTAGATTTTGCACTTTATGTACTTAGGTAAGGAAATAGGTCTGATGTATATACTAGGTACAGGGTAGTATCTGTATATATTGCGTTGTTTTGTAATAATTCCTATGATATTTCTTTTATGCATATGTGCTCTATGTTGCATGCTTGTGAGCTTGAAGCTCTATATGTTTTATTGTGGCTTGAGGCCTGTAATTGTTATGTGATAAAAGGTATTGATAAGATGATACCTAGGGGACCAGTAGGGTCTAGGAGCTGTGTTGTATGATGTAGAAGTGTTTACAAGTAGAAATAAATTTTGGGATAATGACCCGGGTAGCCGTTGTGCTGCTAGCATTTTTAGGAAAGACTATAATGTCTTAAATTACCTCTATAATAGCCTGAACATGATAACATAAATCTAAATGGACTATAGGACTAGACTGAACTAGATTTGGAATAAGATAGAGTTATCTAGTGCAGTATAAGTAAAAGTTAAATGAATGAACATGGTGGAAATTTTAGGATGGGTAACCTAGTAAGAAGTGCACCGCTTATTAGGTTTCTTCAAGAATTCAATAGGGGTGTCACATATTACCTATGTATGTATTATTAGAAGATTGTGTGAGTGTATGTGTGTATATAGTTAAGGTCAAATGCCACTTAGCCATTGAATGGTTAGTTATGCATGAAAACTCACTATGTAACATAATATTGATAAATGCCTTATTATTAGTAATATGGTGTTTTGATGAATATAATGGCTTAAAATTTATTTATCATGCTTTATGTAATGTAAGACACAAGTGTATGTGATTTTGTGGTCTTGGGTATGTGGAGGCAAAAATATATGCATGTTGAGCTATATGTGCATATTGTGATTTATGTATATGGGTTAGGCTATGTAGTTTGTTTCGACTTAGAATGACATAGTGTTTTCTTTGGTCTCTTGAGGTTCATGCCATTTGTGTATGAGAGTGGTGACTTTTTAATGCATAGATATGGTGTGTTTATGATTATGATTGTTTCATGGCATGTAATGCATGAATATAACTAAAAAGAGGTATTAAAGCTTATAGTCATGAAGAATAAAGTTCATTGGTGATTACAAGTATATGTGAGCCCTAGTTGGTTATATGGTAGAACTATGATATATATGCTATGGGCATGATGTTAGGCCTTGCTAATGTGAAAAAAAGGTTAATGTGACAAGTTTATGTACGTTGTGACATAAATAATAATATATGTTAAAACTGGTTACAATGGGATAAAATAATGAGTTTAATAGTGCCTATACATATAAATAACCTAGTCTGGATAGGTTAACCAGTTAACTAGGATTTTAGCAGCTGCCAACTTACCTTCGGGTATGAGACATATAGGTTACCATTTCATGCATCGATGGGAACGAGGCTAGTTAGCTAATGTATTTACGTATCTATGGATGTGAGTGCCTTCAGGTACATTATTTTTACGTACTTTTAGGTATGAGTGCCTTTAGTTAAAATATTATTATGTACCTTCAAGTGCGAGGCCTTTGAGCCAATGATATCTGCTATCTAGCCTTGGATAGTTGTCTCCTTAGTATGGGCATGAGGTAAACATACAGAAATGATAAATGTGATAAAATAAGGAGTTTGACATAGAAAAATGATTATGAAACCCAAACTTTAAGTTATGGCATGAATACAAGGTTATGACATGAAATGTGTGTTATTATGCTTACTATAAGGTTATAAATGAGTATGTTTTGTATATGGTTCATTTTATTTATGTTGATTCTAGTTATGCTATATGTATAGACATAATGCAGCTTTTTCATAATTGGTGACTTGTATATATATCAATGTGCTAGTTTGCTTATAAGCCATAACATATACTCATTATTGATAGCATATTATACAATTGTTATGAAATGAATAATTGTATGCTTTAATTGACATATTGATAGTAAAGTGATTGTAGCACTAAGTGAAAGCTTAGCGTATTGCTTTGTTTGTGATGTGTAGGTAATTAAGCAGTAGATTAAGGTCAAAGCTTTTGCCCCATAGGAGAACACAAAGACTGCCCACTTTTTGTTATTTTTGTTTTCTTTTTCTAAAATGGTCATGATGTAAATGTAATAGAAGTGCTCTTGTGATTTAAGAGGGATTAGGCCTAATATGTAATATGGGTTAGTTTATCATAAATATTGTAAAAGTTTTATATTTCTTGCATGTTTTGCATGATATCTCTAAATATTGCATGTAAGAGTGCTGCTTATGATGAGCTTAAGGCTCTATGATTTTTTTTATTGATTGGAGGGTCAAAAGGACCTATTTAGAGTTGTGTTGTGACATATGTTGATTTAAAAGTGTTTTTAACATGTTTACTATTTATGAAAGTGTCTCGGTATAGCCATTATGCTATTGGATTTCTGACATGATGACTGCATTAGTTACCTCGTAAAATGTACCAAATGGTTTTAGTGTTTTTATAATTCTTTTGTAACACTCCCTACTAGATTCTCGAAGAAGTCAACTAAGCGGTGTGCTTCTCGGTATGTCACCCATCCTTAACTTCTCCCACGGTCATTCATTTAACTTTTACTTATTTTGTATTATTTACTTCTACCTGACCCCTCAAATTCAAACCCGTCTATTTCTATAGTCCATTTAGGTTAATTCCAATATGTTCATGTTATTACATAGTGATTTTAACATAATTAGACATTTCCTAATAATCTGGTAGAATAATAGTTGCTTGGGTTACTATCCTAAAATGAATCAACTCAAAAAACACTTCTATAATAGATTCTCATATCTCCTGGACCCTTCTGGTCCCTCAGATATCAACCTATCATTATCATCAAGCAAACAACAACACAGGCCTCAAGCCACAATTAGAAAATCATGGACATAGAGCCTCTAGCTCACAAATCATATTACCAAACAAAGGTGATTACACATAATTAAGATAGTTGGGTAGAGACTAATTACAAAAATATTGTCTTAACATGATCAAAACCTTCTACAAATACCTATTCCCCACCTATTTACATGAGTGCAAACTATAACCTACGCATATGGCAACTTAACTTACCTATCCTCTAAACCTTGACTATATGCACTTCGAGGTTGCCTATTGGTTTTGAGTACCTGTGCACCAAAACTGGTACACTGAGTATATAATACTTATTAGTGAACTCAAGCATTTAAGTCATGTCAATCAAGTTACCATGCATATCTACAATAGTGATATTCATTTATTCATGCAAGTTATTATATTATCAATTTGAGGTACATTCATCAAGATAACCACACTACCTTTCCTATACAATTGTTAATTACTACTCAGATAATATCTTAAAATTCTATCTCTTGTGAATACTTGCCATTATTTGTGATAATTGTGTTTAATTCTATCTACTGGACCCATGATTTAATATTTTTACCAAATGACCAAAGTACCCCTACTTTTATCCATAACCCTTTATATTTGCTTTTAAAATCATCTAAAGTTCAATTAGCTTATGAGTCTATGCCATTTCCAAATATACTGTTCAAGTTATTTTATCTTTCAAGGTAGCACATGTTACTTATGCAAAATTACCAAAATACCCTTGTAACAACTCACGTCACTAAATCATTAATTTTATCATCATAATCTAAATAAATCATAGATTTAAGTTAGTATTAAAGATAACATGCATGGCTCTTTACTTTCAAGTCCATAAACACAATAAAGGTAAAGTTACCAAAATACCCCTAGTTATACATTTTGTAATATTATACAGATAATTATGCCTAATTAAGCCTTTTATTGCTTATTAGCCTTAATTTAATTTTATTGGTTAATATTTTATTAATTTATCTAGCCCAGCTAGGAAAATGACAGAGACATACATTGGACCTAAAGGAAAATGAAAATAGTGCAATGATCTGCATTTTGGACCCTAACCGCTGCATCAATCTAATTAGATTATAACACGCAAGGTGTAGGTAGTAAGGGTGTTGTTTGCCTAGTAGATTGGTCTTTCCAACACACTAGTACAGTGGCCTTTCGGGGCCTTTGCCACTATACCGGCTTTATTTGAAGGCTCAATGATGGTACGATGGTGTCTACCCAGTAGACTGGTCTATCCAACAGACTAGTACAGTAGCTTTCAGAGACCTACGCTACTACACTGGTAAAACAAGATGAATCGGGTGATTATGTCTACCTAGCAGACTAATATGTCCAATAGACTAGTGTAGTGGCCCTCTAGGACCTACACTGCTACACTAGCAAAATTAGTTGAATGGGATGATGTTGTCTACCTAGTAGACTAGTCTATCTAACATACTAGTGTAGTGGCCCTCTGGGACCTACACCACTACACTGACAAAATAAGTTGAATGGAATGATTGTGTCTGCCCAACAAATTAGTCTGTCCAATAGACTAGTGTAGTGGTCCTTCGCGACCTACACCGCTGCACTTGCACTTATCAAGGAACTAGTGTTAAGTGGTGAATAAGGGAAATTGTCTATCTAACGGAGTAGTACAGTGGCCACAATGGGGACTTAGGCCACTACACCTACCCTATTTGAAAAATAGACAGTGTAATAACTGCTAAGATCCCTAATTTGATAGGTCAACCCATCCCCTGGGTGTCTAACTAATAAGCCATTTAACCTCAATTTATGTCTGTTTCTTTATTGATTAACCTTTTATAATATTCTCTAGTTAAAAATAGATAGTTATAAATCTTTCGGCACAATTGGGATTTAGCCCAGCCTGGTATGACCACAATTAGGCTATACCAGGTGAATTCTCATAAGTATTTTCAAGAATTGTAATTATAATTAATTATGGTATATTATGCTTGATTTTATTCCATTAGTGTTCCATAATTATTTGCCATTTTTTATCCAGTGGTATTTTGTATTTAGGTAAGGGTCAAACTAGACAGTTATAGGTTATTATGTTAAGTTTCATAACCCTTTTTAAGTTCATTTCCTATCTTTTTTCAATGTAATTTTTAGCATTGTTTATACAAAGTTTATAGACCTTAAGCCATATAATCATTAAGCCATTTCTAAGGCTAAAACATAGGCATAAAGCCAGCAAACACAAGCACATATTATAGCCCTCATAGGCACTAATATAGGTACATGATGTATTCCCAAGTCATAGCCCTTAAGGGTAAATTATAAGTTACTTTTCAACCCTTTTCTTGTCAAATTTAAAGCCATTGTACATACCAATTCTTAACTAAATTTCATGCCAACTTAAATGTGTACATTGACTAATTTCATTCAAATTAACTTAAGCCAACATAACTCACATAATTATATCATGTCATGCTACCCTTTATATAGATGTTACCATCATTTTCATACCATTCTAGGTCCCTTTACCTCACTTATGTCTCAGCCAGAGTGTGAATCACTACTTACACATTTAAATTCAAGCTAATTCATGTCACAACATCAAGTTAAGACAATTATTTATTTCAAGCAAAATACTAAAGATTTCTTAATACTTTCTTTGCTAAAGCTCTCGAGTATATTATTATACAAGCCATAAATACACACTTTTTTCATATCTCTACATACACCAAATTACTTGCACATGTTCTCATCATATTTATGCATTTATAAAGATGGTTTCATGCCAATTTAAATAATCCATACATGATGTATGTCTCGACCATCACTAAATTCTCAACTATACATAGATTGAACACCCATCTATATTTCAAATAATGGTTCCCCATAGCCTAAAGCTAGTTGTACATGCCAAATAGGTAGCTTCACTTACACACATATATAGGCATTATCCATAATGCTCTCGGCTAGCAAGGATTTATTTATGAAAGTCAAGTTTGCAAGCTAAGTTTACATCAAGTAAACTCTCAATTCAACACATAGTTGTCCATTTATCCTTAAGAAATTTATATAACTAAAAGATGCCATCATTTAATCCTTAATTCAACATAACTATTGCATAGTTCCAGTCCCATATATGTCATATGGCATAAAGAGAAGGCCTGAATTCACTTACTTACTAAGGAGGATACTTGGAACCTTCATTTCCACAAGCTGTCTAGCCTCTCATGGTGTCTTCTCCCTACTTCCTCAAGGATTTCCTAGCCCTAATTCACCTTAAAGAAGGCCATACATATCCCCACATAAGTTAGGCATCACAAAGAACCATTTATAGCCAAGATCAACCAAGAAAATCCAAGGAGAAGGCATGAAAGCTCACCTAATAGGCTTGCTAGATTGGTTTTATCTAGTAAATGTCCAAGAATTTTAATTAATTGTTAGAGACTCCTTTTGCCATGCTTCTCCTTTTGGAATTTCCCTAACATCCCAAATTGAATTTAGAAACCCAAAAGTTACAAAAAGATTAAAGGAAGAAGATAAAAATCTCTCTCTAACCTACTGTGGCGTCATCTCCTAAATAGAAGGAAGAAAATTTTTTTGCCTTTTATTTAGTGGAAAAGTCCACTTGTCAACCACCTTCTACACTTGGCATGGCACTTAGGTCGACTGTCTAGGTTTGGATGGGTACCTTAGCCACCCAAACCATCCCAAAATGGCTCGATTTTTTTGAAAACTTAAGAAATTCACAAAAATCCATATGAAGCTCAAAAAATTACACTATTTGATTTAAATTTTATATTTTAATCACCTCTACATACTCATAAATTTTCACAGCCAAATTCCATTGATAGGCAAGTTTTCAAACTGCCTTGATTTGTATGCCAAACTTGAAAATTATGAGAATTTGCAAATAACCTTGGGATTCAAAAATTATTTCACCAATGAACTTATTAGAATTTTTTAGCTTTAAGGTCCACTATTTTCGAGTCAGTAGGGCACATCCCAGGTTAGTCCTAACCTAACTAAATTTTATTGCACAAATCAGTAGTTCACAATCTAAAATGGATTATTAGTTTTGCTAAATTTTTAAATTTTGCCTTTTTCTTCAAATTAGAGCCCCTCAAAGTTTTATAACCAACGCCGCTACCACGGTTTATGTGCAAGTAACCCAGCACCTCGAGCACACTTCCCAAACCCAGTGGCACTATTTAGGGAGCCTCGAAACATAAGCATTACAATTCTTCCCCTCTTAAGAAAATTTTATCCTCAAAATTACCTAAAGTAAATAAGTGTGGATATTAGATTGTTATCTGTCTCATTCATTCCCAAGAAGCTTCTTTAGTATCATGGTGCCTCCATAGCATATTAACCCATGGTATGAACTTATTCCTTACTGCCTCACTTCATGAGATTAAATCTGAACTGGATCCTTTCTATGGCTTAAATTACCCCTTTTTATAGTCTTAAATCATACCATACTTCAATGTCTATCATCCATAGCTTTTATATTGCCTATGATCAATTTCACTTTTAATCCATATTTTGATCACATCCATATCCAAAATTTTACTTTCCTGAACCTTACTCCACCACAGAGGAGTTCTGTGTCATTTACCTTGTGAAACTTTACAAGGTACCATTCTCAGACTGGATTGATAGCTATTATCATAAGCAAATCCGATTAATAGGTACTAGTTCTAGCTACTCCTAATTTTTATAGCACAAGTTCATAAAATATACTTAAGTGTTTGTATCACCCTCACTTACTATCCGTCAGCCTGAGGATGAAAACTATATTATAGCCTATTCTTGTGCCTAATGCTTTCTGGAACTACTCTCATAGTCTAGAAGTAAAATGAAGATTTTATTCGGTATAAATAATCATTGGCACGCTATCTGACCCAATTATTTCATCCACATATAGTTTAGCCAGCTTTTTTATTGATTAATCCCTCTTAATCGAGATAAAATAAACTTGTTTTGGTTGATATTATAACAATCACTTATCCTACATTACATCCACCTTTAGTCAAAGGCAAACTTATCACAAAATCCCTAGTTATCTTTCCTCATTTCCACTTTATCATCACTATAGGATACCACTATCTAGAATGACCCTAGTGTTCAACTTCCACTTGTTGACTTGTGAGACACCTTATGACCTATTATGCCCCATTCTTTTTATATTAGGCTAGCAATACTAAGACTTCAAGTCTAGGCACGATTGTATGCTCCTAAGATGTATAAGATAACCCTGTGACTTCTCCTCTTTAACTTTACTTAATATTCGGGCCAATTGTTACTCTTTTGTCTGATCTCTTTTAATTTGCTGTCTGATCATCCATAATCACTTTATCCATTATTTAAAAACGGATGGATTATATTAAAGCAATCTCATTGAATATGATAATTTAGAAAGTAAGTTTCCTTTATTTTTTATAAGAAATTAGCTTTTGAGCTAAATTTGTTGAAAAACACTAAAATAATGTTTATTAGAAATTTTAGTACACAACTTATATGGAATGCTTAATTTTATTTAAAATAATTTAGAACAAAAGGTTAAACCTATTAGTTTGAAGAAACTGAATAGATTGGCCATTTTTTACCTTTTTTTTTATTTTAGTGAAATGGCATATCTTTTAATCATACAAATATTTTCTTTATGAAAAGAAAATAGATATATTGATGAAAAGGATAGAATTTAGCTAAATCTAGGGATGAATCATTTTATTAATTAAAAGTTAAATAAAAATGGATGAATTAATTTTAATTATTTTTAAAATAGAGGTAGAATTCATTTTATTTGTTGAAAAGCCAAATAAAATAAATTAATTGAATAGCAAATATGACTCGAAAATATGATGGTGAAGAGTGTTGATTTAAATTTGGTTTTGTTAATTGGAAAAAACAAATAAAGATCAATTGACTAAATATAGCCAGAATGGCCTTTCACATGCAAATTTTATGTGTAACATCATGCTTTAATGAAAATTACCACTTCTACCATTGGCTTGATTATCTCTAGGCTTTTTAAAAATTATGGTTTTGGGTACCTCAGACAAGCTAAGTTCCATGCTGACTTGGTAAGTGAAATAGGCATACACATAAAGTGAGCCCGTGCAGACATAATTCAAATGGAGTAAGTCTATGACCAAAGTCTGTGCAGATGTAATAATCAAGATTGGTCTACCAGTGAGGCCTTATAGGAGAAGTCTATGTGGACATACGAATATAAATCATATAAATAAGTCCATGCGGACATTGTTGACAGTTTTAAAACTGTCAACTTTCCCCCTCTTTCTCTATTTCTTTTGCTTTGGTTTCTTTATTTAGATCATGGTTTCTTGCATTTTTCTCTTAGTTCCCCTGATTTTCTCAAAAAGACTCCTCAAATGGCTTCATGTACTTCTTTTTCTTCATCCAACCATTTTTTAACCATTAAAGAGACATCAACGACACTTGGCTTACCATCTCTAGTGGTTCCCACGACTCATACTCTGATGGTGGACATTTCCTTGCCTATCACTAAAGGTTTTTTACCTTTTATTATTATGAACCATTCATAAAATGATGCTATGGTGAACAGAGTACATTTTGTTGACCCAATGTTGATCTTAGCTAATCTCACCCCCCACGCATGCTCAGAGGTGTAGCCATAGGTTAGCTTTTTGGTTCTTTATGGTTTATAGTGTTTTTGCTTTTCTTCTTCCCTATGAACTGTCTCTAGTTTCATAAGTCCTTATGAAAATGGATGGTTAGGGTATAAAGGTCAGTGTGGACATATGTCTTAGGTTAATTTTTAAGACATTTTAAGATGATGATTTGTGTCTTTTTGCATGAGATGTGATTTTATGTCTATGCAGATAATTGTTTGATTTGATTTAGGTCTATGCAGGACTATATTATCTGTGATTTGAGTCTATGTGGACTTATTGTGAGTGTTATTGCATCATATTTTCTTTTGAATTATGAGCTCTTCTATGTGCACTAATGTAGGTCTATATGGATCTAGTCATGTTTGGTACGTACTGATGTTTGTTTTAGGCTTTGTCTATTTCTAGTCTATGCAGACTCTTTATTTGATAGTTAGCGATTTGTATAGACTTAGTTTGCTTTTAAGTTTTCTTTTTTTTTTCTGAGTATACTTACCTTGTCCTTTTTTTTATTGTAGATGTGCCTTAAATATGTGAGTACCTTGTCCAGACCTCATCAATGGTACTTTATCATGCTCATTTTTGTCAAGGAGCGAGTGAAATTGACTAGATTCCATATGTTTATGGATTATTTAGTGGGAGAAGACTTTCGTCAAAACCTGTAGGCTTTTAAGGCCCTTTTGAATAGGTGGATAGAAACTACGCATACCTTTCACATGCAATTTAGGGAGCTGACGATAACTCTTTTTAATTGGGATTTTATCACTGGAGTTCTTTACACTAGGAGGACCATTGCCTTTAATGCCTATAAGCATTACCCATCTCTCTAACTCTAAGAGGTGAGAGATCTTTTGGGATTTATGCCATATGGCCATTATGGAAGCATTCATTATATAGACTTTTTTGAGATATGGATGGATGCAACTTCATCTAGTTAGCTCGAGCTTGATCAATACATGTTTTGCTTCATTCTATATTTGATAGGCACCACCTTATTTGCCAGTGCCAATGGCAATGTTGGTTAGAGCTTTCTTCCTACTTTAAAGGGTATCAACTCCTAGAATTAGTGTTGTTCTTCCCTCAGGTGGATGTTCAAGAGTTTAGATATGGCCAAGTGTACCAAGGAAAGACATCGATTTGTTCATGGTTTTATGTATGGTGTTTTGGAGAGTAATTTGTCTTGATATTCCTTTCTATTTCTCTTATAGTTTTTCATGTCTTATTCGCACCTTATTTTCTGTAGGTTTAAGCATATGAGCTTCATTTATTACCCTACCCTTATGAGTTGACATTCCTTATCACTATCTAATAATAGATAGATTGGTTAGGCTGGCTTTAGGGCCTTGGAATGTGTTTTCTTTATTACAACATTATTAGTATCTTAGCTCTCATGCTTGGTCCGACGAGAGTAATCCTACAAATATAAACACACTATTATGATTTGATTTATTGAATCTTGAATTAGTGCTTACTTATTTTCAATTTAAATTGATTTCACATTGTGGGTTTGTCCACTAGTGGAGATACCTGAGTTATTGCATTTTATTCAAGAGCTATCCTCCTATAAGATGTTCCTGACCACTTCTGAGGGTTATTCTTAGTTTCTAGCAGTGTGTATACTAAGCTGGCACATGAGGCCTAATGCTCGTTATGTTCTCTAAAGTCCTCCTAACTCAATTTTGTTTGGGAGACATATTAATGACTTAGAGTTTGTGTAAGGGATGATTATTGAGATCCCTAGAGATACCTTGGTAGAGATTGATGGCAAAGAGTACCCCTCCTAGGCATATGCTTATTTGCTAACCTAGGTGCCTTATACTTCTAGCCTTGCTTCTTAAGTATACTTCTCATTTCTAGCTTGATTTCTTGAGTGTTGTTTCTAACTTTATTTGCTTTGTAGGCTTATGCTCCTATTACAATGACTAAGCCTTCCTCATAAAAAGAGTATGAGGACTGCCTTTAGCCCGAGAGGCCTTTAGTTCTCACCTCCTCCTTTTATTCATAGCCCTTGAGGTCAAGCTTCTGCTTAGCTCTCAACTAGTACCTAGCAAGACTATTAGTACTCTTATTGATATGCATAAATTAGGCTACATATATTATGAAGCTAATGAGCAGTTGACCTCAGTGCATCATAGGATCAATGACAGTTGGCCTATGCCTTTGAAGCCTATAGACACTACCATGGTACACTTTTGTGACTTTTTTATTTTACTAGTTTATTTACTTTGCCATTTATGTCATTATTGCTTGGATTCTTATAGGTTAGGAAAGCTCCTATTGAGAGAACTGCTCGAGTGGTAGAGGCCTTGAGGAGAGCTATGATTGATGAGACTCGTGTCCTTGCTATGAGTTTTCCTATAATAATTAGTTATATACATATGTATGGTATGCATAGAATGTTTAGATGCATGAAATGTATTGACTCCTTATCCTTTTTGTTAAACAAACTAGCCAAGAGAGTGGTATCACTTTGAGTCACACAAAAAAATTGTTAACCATGAAGATCACTAAGAAGTTGGTGCTCTCTTCTAAAGATGAGGACACAGAGAATGAGGGGAGGAATGAGGACTACTTACCTGTTGACACCTTTGTTGTATATATGTTTTAAACATTTGCTACAATTTTTCTTCTCTATTTTTTTATATACACTTTGATTATGGTTGCTAGTTTTTACATAAAAATGATTACAAATAATTCACAAAGGAATTTTTACAATGGCTTTCCCCTAAGTCCATGCAAAAAATACTTGTCAAAATAGGTTCGTGCTGATTGGATATTTCTAAATATCAAAGTCCATGTGGACTTTATACTAAATTTTTTTATATGGAATTTATGTAAACCTAAAGCCATCCAAGTGAAAATCCATGCAGGCTCGAAATATGCTTTTAGGCATTTTTTGATTACATTTGTGTAGAATTTTATGTTGATCTATCCCTCTCTTATTCTGTATCGACTTTCTATTATGCCTTGGATCTCTTATACTTATCATGTTAGGGCTTGCTCTTTTTAGTTGCCTATTAATACTTCTCCCTCAAACATATTTCATCACATTTCATCATGAATCCTGCAATGACTGCCGGTCGACGTCTTATGAACAGTGCATTGGGAACCCGATTGATGTTTTCCATAGTGCGGGTCATCATTTCGAGACCGATGACTGGCATATTGTTCATAAAACTTTGACGAGCCTAAAAAGGGTCAAAATGAATGAATTAAAATTTTTAGCAGAACCAATAATTACTTTTAGGTGATAAACTACCAATTCCGGAGATAAAAATATTTTGAGACCCGGACAGTTGGAGACTCGAGAATGTACCCGGATGGTCTCGAAAATACCATACCCTGAACCTCAAAAATTCTATTTAGTATGTTGGTGAAGGAATTGGAATTTTCTGAGGTCATCTGATATTTTTTCGAAATATTTTATTCGCACTGTGAATAGTGCCAAAAAGTCATTAGTTGACTTTTGGGCTAAAATTTTACATGGACCTTAGTGACATTGA